>KV006922.1:173644-200615 GCA_001598015.1 Dorcoceras hygrometricum
TGTATCAATATTGGGCTTAAAACAATTCTAGGCCCAAAACTTAAAATTTCAAAAATCGATTAAAACGGGCCCGATATCGCATACCGGCCCAAAAACTTCACGGGCTGCCCTGCCCGGGACAGGCCCGAACCCTAGAAGAAATCAGCCGTCACGACATCGCCGGAGCTTCGCCGGAGCGGCGGCCGGCCGGCGGCCGCCATCATGAACTTTTCGCGCGACACAAGGCCATGCGGCCGCGACAAGCGCGACGCAACCCTGCGCACGTTGCGCGTCCAGCAGCGCGCATCCACACGAGTTCATCGGCCGTTCACGCCGCTTCCAGCGCCCATCGAATAGCAGCAGGCCGCATGCAACGCTGCACATCGTCGCGCTAATCCAAGGCGCACGGCCGCGCGCCGCCACTCGACCATCGCGCAAACATGTGCGTGATGCCAGCGGCCCTTGGCCGGCCACCATGCGCGGCCAGCGCGCATGGTTCCTCCTGGTTGCGCAACGAGACAGCGCCCGATGAAGCGCCAGCCATGCGTGGCCAGCGCGCACGTATCGAGCGCGTCTATGCACGCGGTGGGGTGCCGCCATGCGCGGCGGCGCCGCGGCGGTTCCAGCCTAAAATTTGTTTTTCGATTCTGAAAAATTGAAACATTAGATACAATATGGCACTGATGTATTGATCAGATCCGAAAACCTTGGCTCTGATACCACTGTTGGGTAGCCGCGGCGGATCCGGATCACGCCTCCCGGCGAGGCAGCGGAAGAACAAAATTACCAGGAGACGATCAATACGATTTCAATAACAAATAACAGACTATGACATTCATAGGGAGTTTAGATCGCTACCTTTCTGGCAACTCGCGCCTGGCTCTGACCAGTTTCTCGAGGAAACCGGCACTTCACGGTAGGTGGCGGTAGATAACGTCAATCCGGTCCACGACCAGAAACGAGACTCCTTCGTCAGCCTGCACTAGAAGGCCTGACAAGATCGGCGAAGACGGATTCTCCTCATCAAGTTGGCCGGAACAATTTCCGACGAGGGAGGCGGCGGCGGCAGCGGCGCTAGGCGGTGGCGCTAGGCGGCGGCGGCTTTGAGAGAGAGGAGGGGCGGTGCACTCTTAGCTCTAGGGTTAGGTTATGTTGTTGTATTATTTGAGTTAATTAGTCTAAGTCTATATTAAATAGACTTGGTGATGGATTTGGATCCGGCCCAACGGGCCCGTGTCCAACGGATGAACATTCGGTTCATCTCCATCACCGAGACTTTATCGTAACTCCGATCGCTGATCAGATCGGACGGATCGACTCAGTTTCCAAAACTGAATACTATGATCTGAAAAGCCATTTTTCAGAACCCCAGTGCAAAATGACCGTTTTGCCCCTCAACAGCGGGAAATCACGATTTCACCCCTGTTGACTTTTAGGAAGTCGCACTCCCCAAATACTCTTCTCATGCTCAACACATTGAGCTGAGTATCCATCGGGAATCTCGAATCCAGTACTTGTGTGACCCTCAATGGTTCAGGGATACAGCTAGCCGTGGGCCCACAACCATTGTGGCTCCGGAATCACAATTTCGGACTTGCCCAACGGATCATGGTAAGAGCGTCTAGAAACATCGCCACATGATCCCCTAGGTATCACTTATAGTGCCTGCAAGAACCAGTTGGTAGTGGTTAGCGTACAGTACGGTACTTTCAATCCATATATCCCGATCAGATCAACGACCATTGGTAAATCGAGAGTCGCTATAGATCCGATAGCTATGCGTACATCTTGGAGATCGAATAGTGACATCGCGAGTGTAACTAGGTAAACACATTTACCTAAAATACTTCTAGTACTCTGGCCAGAGATTTATACACTATTATCCCCTCAGATAGCATAGGATATCCACGCATGTCTGCGAGCGGTGAATCCTCGACAACGATGCATCGACTCCTACATACATCGGGGTCTCACCCAATCCCGCCGCCTGATGACCCCAAGTGAGTCGGCAAACGAGTCAAAGTGAGACGCCTACCATGTAGAGTCTCAATGATGTTTCTAGTCGTGAGGACTAATCAGTACAACCAATACCTCGGACTTATCCACTCGACAAATGGTAACCACTTGGAAAGTCCGAACGAGGGTAGTTCGATAGATCACCAGGTCACTATCTATCTGCATGCTCAGAACATCACAATGTTCCCTACCAATGAAACATGGTACTTCGCATCGCAGATACTAGTCTCTAGCTCGGGCGGCCTTATCCTCATTTTGACGACCCAATCGACTAGGAACATGTTCAGAATACACAGTGACTATTAGATGTGTTCCATGATAGCCGTCATACCCACTATCATATCTAACATACACTTTAGTGCATTCTTGGTCTTTACTCAACACAATTGTTAATCATCATACAACACAATGAAAGTAAAGAATGCCATATGAATAAATGCGAATATCATATATAAAGATTGTTTCATACAAGAGTCTATAAACCCACACGCCACAAGTTGGCTAGTTGGGCATCTACTCTAATAGAAACCAGTACTTGTGTGACCCTCAATGGTTCAGGGATACAGCTAGCCGTGGGATCACAACCATTGTGACTCCGAAATCACAATTTCGGACTTACCCATCGAATCAAGGTAAAGCGCCTAGCAACATCGCCCCATGATCCCCTAGGTATCACTGATAGTGCCTGCAAGAACCAGTTGGTCGTGGTTAGTGTACAGTACGGTCCTTTCAACACATATATCCCGATTAGATCAACGACCATTGGTACATCGAGAGTCTCTAGAGATCTAATAACTATGCATACATCTCGGAGATCAAATAGTGACATCACGAGTGTTACTAGGTAAACCATTTACCTAAAAAACATCTAGTACTCTGACCAGAGATTTATCACACTATTATCTCCTCAGATAGCATAGGATATCTACGCATAAAAGCGAGCGGTGAATCCTCGACAACGAAGCATCGACTCCTACATGCATCGAGTCCTCACCCAATCCCGCCACCTAATGACCCCAACTGAGTCGGTAAACGAGCCAAAGTTAGGCACCTATCATGTAGAGTCTCAATGGCATTTCGAGTAGTGAGGACTAATCAGTACAACCAAGACCTCGGACTTATCCACTCGATAAATGGTAACCACTTGGAAAGTCCGAACGAGGGTAGTTCGATAGATCACCAGGTTACCTCATTTTGTACGGCCCAATCGACTAGGAACGAGTTCAGAATACACAGTGACATTTAGATGTGTTTCATGATAGCCATCATATCCATTATCACATCTAACATACACTATGGTGCATTCTAGGTCTTTATCCAACACAATTGTTAACATTATAACATAATGAAAATAAAGAACGCCATAATAGAAATGCGAATTTATAAATAAAGATCGTTATACAAAGAGTCAATAAAACCCACACGCCACAAGTTGGCTAGTTGGGCATCTACTCTAACAGTGGCAGATGCTCCGAGGGTGAAGAAGACCCCCGTGAAAAAGGCTGTGTCGCAAAAGAGTCCAGCAGCGGTTGATGTTGAGGTAGCCCCAGTGGTGAAGAAGAAAATAATCACTAAGGGTAAACCAGTGGTAATTGCACAAGAGGCAGTGCCTCTCCAAATCATTGAAGGGACTGCAGCTGTACCAGTTGAACAACCTCCAGTGCCCAAACGAAAAATTCAGAAGAGAAAAATGAGGTTGGTTCTAGAGGCTGAGGATGAAATTGTTGACGATCAACCAGCTGCAGAGGTTGCGACTGGTATGCAAGAACCTGTTATTGAGAATGAGCAGGCAGTGACTGAACCAACAGTTGCAACAGTTTTGGTTGAACCAGTTGTGGAGAAATCACCAGTAGTTGAACCAGCAGTGGCTACAATGGTCAATGAAGGACCCTCCACCACTGATGACGTGGATGATATAATCCAGCAAGTGTTGACAGAGACCGCACAGTTGGAGCCTACTGATGAAGGAGATCCAGTGGATGAACCAGACGTTAGTGGAGCACATGTTGAGGATCAACCAGCGGGTCCTGCTGCAGAGAAACAGTGGTTTGATCTTCCTTATGAAGATATTATGGCTCAGATGGATGCTGATAGACCAGTGGTCAGTCCAAGTGACACTGATGAATATGTGGAGGAACCGGAGGATGTGGAGATCAGTGATGATGAACATTCGGTGGATGTAAGGATTGACGCAGAAGAGGCTATGTCTTTGGAAGATATCATTCTGTCCATCCAGTCGACGTTCCTTTGCCGTCGGCTGGTGTGGAAATTACAAAGATTGTTTTGGGCCAGACTGTGTATATTCCAGGGGTCGATGAAGGAGACTGGTACAAGGCAAGTCTTCCTAAGATTCATCCTGAAGAAAAGGGAAAGGAGCCCCTTCAGCTGAAAGACCCAGCCAAGGGAAAACCCCCACAGGAAAATTATTCTTTGATCTGTGCAGATATAGACCTGCTGGTACATTTACGAGAGCAGGTAATCGATGAAGTGGCGAAATTCTTTTATTCTTTTAGTTTGAAGAAATTAGCATAGTTACAGATAGATGAATATTATTTTGAGAAGGAGGCCCTCGTCTTTTATGGGCTGAAGCAGAGTCAATCGGAGTAGCTCTTCAGCGGAAATTGTATATACTGTTGAAGTACATAGAAATTTTGGTAAGAAAATTCTTGGAATCGTGGCAGCAAAATTTTGTACCTGGAGAAGGAACCTCCGCCGTTGATCTCAAGGTTATACATCAGTTATCAGACTTGCATTCTTTCATTTTGGAGGAACTCAAACAGCAAACAGTAGCACACGGTCTTTGTTGGAACAAGACGTGTTGCTCCCAATTGTTTGAAGGGTGATCGCGTACCCCAAGTGCTGCTCCTGCCTCAACCAATTTTGAGGTATCACGTCAAAGATCTTATGACGACACTCTTGCTCTGATGAGCGCATTTTTCAAATTAATGAAGAAGCGGTGGGGAGATGTCTGTCTAGAGGTTGCAGAATTTTGTGCTTCAAGGAGATTACTACCAGTGGGATCACTCAATTTTTGCAGAGCCTTAGCCGTTGTTGAACCAGTTTCAAATTTTGATTATAGACGGCCGACAGCGTTTGCCTTACGATTATCTCAGTTTTGCACAACCTTTATTCATTACAGTTTATTCAGCAGTTTAACTACAGAGGATATTCGCAATTTTGTGGGTTCTATTGCTTCAGAGAGAACAATTTTGCGCAATGTACAGATTATTCAGACTTCCAGGTCAGTTGCTTCAAATGTACAGAGTTCTTTTGTCTCAGCAGTCAGTCCAGTTTTTATGCTTGAGGATAACCAGAGGGATTTTGATCACCGCAATGATTCTCCCATACGATTTACCTCTGATGATATTCCCTTGGATGACACTGCGGATGTCCAGACTACGTTCCCAGCGGTTACTGCCGATATCTCTACACTCCTTGATGCTATGAAAATTTCTCTATCACAGCGTATGGAACGTTCCCAGCGGTTAGTGCGGATATCTCTACACTCCTTGATGCTATGAAAATTTCTCTATCACAACGTATGGATGATGCTCAAAGTGATATATTATCTCGACTCCATACCATTGAAAGAGGTCTTCGAGATACTCTGAGACAGCAGGATGAATACTTCTGACATTTAATACAGAGTGCTCGACAAGATGGGCAAAATCACAGTGATCTCCATTTACTTCATTTGAACGAATTCAAGAAAAGTGTTTTGGCTCATAATGTTACTGTTATTGCTGATTTCATGGATGTTAAGAAGGCAGTAAGAGAACTAAACGCTAAAGTAGATGCTGTTTCCACTCGTTTGGATGATGTTAGGCAAGATATTGAGGCTACCAAGGAAGCTATCTCCCACCAACTCCTGGATTTTCAAGCACAGGCCCAGGCAAATCATAATATTCTTACCGGCCAATTGAGCGAGCTTGTGAATTATATAAACCGGGGCGGTAATGACAAAAAGGGGGAAGGTAGCAGCCGAGGTCCTCAACCACCACCTGATGATCAAAACAGAGGAAGTGGCAATACAGGTGGTGGTGGTGATACTGATAGAAGCTTTGTGGAAAGACTTCTAACTGCTGATAGACAAAGACAAAGAGAAATAAGCAGAGGGCATAGCAGTGGATCTTATAAAAGAAGGAGATACTAGGATAGAATAGTTGTTGATTCCGTTGTACAAATCTTTTTGTACTATTTATCAGTTAATGAAATTTATAATTTCAGCAGTCCGTGTACAATTTATATTTGCTCATTCTTTTATCTCGGCTGCTAGTTTTGTCATCACCAAAAAGGGGGAAATTGTTAAGATAAATTTATAGTTTTGGTGATAACAAAAAGTCAAGTTAAATTTGGACTTTCGGACGTTGATTGAGTATCCAGACGACAAGTCTATTCAGATGATGAGATTATGGGGTTTCAGTAGTTGGTCTCCATTCAGTCGATGGGTTATTCAGACGCAAGGTATTTCTATCAGTTGAATTTTCAGTCGACAGGCAATCCAGATGAGAGCTACAGAGTACCAGTCGTTGGGTAATTTAGATGCAAGCTACAGTGAGTTTCATATCCAGACGAGAGCTACAATAAGTTGCATATTCAGACGTAGGCTAGATTGAGTATCCAGACGACAAGTCTATTCAGATGATGAGATTATGGGGTTTCAGTAGTTGGTCTCCATTCAGTCGATGGGTTATTCAGACGCAAGGTATTTCTATCAGTTGAATTTTCAGTCGACAGGCAATCCAGATGAGAGCTACAGAGTACCAGTCGTTGGGTAATTTAGATGCAAGCTACAGTGAGTTTCATATCCAGACGAGAGCTACAATAAGTTGCATATTCAGACGTAGGCTACAGTGAAGAAATTTCAGACGCAGGGTATATTGATTCAGACGTGAGTTTATACAATCAGACGCAAGCTACAGTGGATCATGTATCCAGTCGCAAGATACAGTAGATTATTCACTGAGACGCAAGCTACAGTAAATTGCATTATCAGTCGATGAAAGATATAAACCAGTCGAGAGCTACAGTAATTTGTGTAACCAGTCGCTGATACTTGGTGTTTGCATATAGCAAACTACGTCGTTTAAATAAGTTAAAACGACAGCGTTTGGGTTAACGCTAGAAATCAGTCGTTGGGCTATGCATGTATCCAATCGTTGGAATAACGCACATGTTAAGGCAATCAGCAGTCGCATACTTTCACATATTCCAGTCGCAACATCCTAAACGACGATGAAGGAATTTCAGGAGCAAGCGATAAAAAAATTCAAATACGATAATATACTCAAATTGGACAAGATCAACAGAATCGTACAATTGCCTGGAATTGAGGAGACAACATCGGTACTATTTTGAGTAAATAGTACATATTTACAGAAGTTGTTACACGGTTATTGCACAAATATGGAAGGCGACAATTTTGCTTTGACAGTGTGAATTTTACCTTGTAGTGGAGCAGAGTATACGGTTACAAGATTATCAGAATTTCAAAAAGGATTTTGTATCCTTAGCTATTCAAATGACCGTTGAGCGAAGACTATATATACCAGCAGTTTGAATAGAAGAAGCATCCTTCGCTCTCACTATTTGCTGAAACTCTGCCAATTGCTTTCTGAGCTATCTCACATATTGAAGTTATTCTCAAAGCTCAAAGATTCGATGAACACAACCGTTGCTATTCATTGATATACCTTCGAGTCTATCTTTTGGTTACATTTCTGTAATCGAGTTTCATTATTGAAACCAGAAGATTTTACAGTCTCACATATAGTGCATTTCACTGTTATATCTTTGATTGAGTCTGTAACAAACGCGCTATCAAAATCCGTTTGAAAATTATACAAGTGTTGTAAAACAGCAGCTGCGACTGCTTCGTGAAGTTAGTGGTGCTAGGAGTTCATACAAGTGAGGCTTGTGTGATTGGGTGTGTGCAGAAGGCCTGTACAAATCAAAGCTTCTAGTGGATCCTTCCTGAAAAGGAAGAAGGGGAGACGTAGGATATTTATATCCGAACTTCCACAAAAAAAACTCTGAACTCTTACTCTTTACATTACGCATTTATTCATTGAGTTATCTGTTCACAAATTAATCGGCATTTTTCCGCACATACTTTGTTGGCCGAGAGATTTGATTAAACTGAGATCCTTAAATCTGGTAACTCGGATTTACGTTAAGCAGCGCTTCTAAAACTATTTTAAACGATTTCGAAAATTTAAAATCAAAGGAGTTCATTCAACCCCCCCCCCCTTCTGAACTCCTGCACTTGTTTTGATCCTATTTTGGGACTATCAATTGGTATCAGAGCCTGCGTATCTCAGTATTGAACAGTTGTCTTTTGTGCCGGGATCCCGATTCCTCTCATCATTACTTTCCACAACCACTTCAATCCCTCAAAAAATATTTTCTTTTCTTCCATGCATTTAACATTTCATAAAACTTTAATTATGCGTTTATGTCATAAAGTATGCAGTTTAAAAGGTTTAGCCCATCAATATATATTAATTTCTTTCTTTAAACATTAACATATTCATAAGCATAAAATACTACATATATAAATAAATATATATTTACGGGCTTCTACATTTTCCTTCATCCCCTGGTCAAGGACTGATTCAAGAGACTGTCCCACTAATTCTAAGCCCAAAAGCCTAGACCTTATCTTAAACTGACACTTAACTCCAAACTCAACTTGGCCCATTAAAATAAAAATTTAACTTTCAAAATTGATAAAAGTACTCGTTCCTTCAACTTAAAATCAGATATTAAAATTTGACCAAAATATCAGTCCCATTTGATAAAATCAGACTTTAAAATTTGATACAAAATATTAGGCCCAATAAATAAAAAAGATTTAGACTTTAAAAGGTTGACTTAAAACATTTGGCCCATTACACTGAAAATTGGACTTTAAACTTTAAAATAAAAATACTCGATCCCGAAATAAAATAACCGGGATCCGACTTAAAATAATTTGACCCGACCTTGACTGCCCGACCCGATCCAGTAGGACCTACCCAATCGAACCGGCCAAACCACCTCACCAAGCCCTAGCCGTCGCCTCCCATAATCACCCGACAAATAGCCCCTTCGTTCTCACTGTTCCGGCCACCATTGACCGGAACCTCTCCAGCAAGACCATCTCCAGGTCCGGCCGGTTCCCTTAGGGCAAGCCACGGCTCGAACCCAGACTTGCGTGGTTCGGCCTAGGCATGCAAACATAACAGCCGAGCGCCGCACGTCGCACGCAGCATCACGGCGGCCTTGGCTCGACCAGGCAGTTGAGCCACCTCCCCTCATCCTTGGACCGAACTCTAGCCCTATGAACCGCCCATGACCAAAGCACACAAAGAAATAGATCAACTACGCGGTAAAAATCATGATACATGCATGGATCTCAAACCACAAACATAGATCGAGTCATAATGCATACGAATCATGCAACATAATTTAAAAAAACAGTATATTATGATTTAAATAAAGGAATATTAGAACGTTCCTTATTGAAGAATTACGAAGATCACACATTATCGGGATGGAGGACTCGAGATTGGGACGATCAAACCTTGAAATCACCAAGAAAATTTATGGGCCTCTTGCAAGAGGGAGGGGGCGGCGTGGAGGAGGGGGAGTGAGGCTAGGGTTTTCGAAAATAATTAGGGCTGGAAATGAATGGTGTTCTAAAAGACCCCTCTCAATATTTTAAGTTAGGAAAATAAAAGATTTTTCCCTCATTAACCCCCACTAATTAAAAATGCTAACTAAAACTCAAAAATAAAAATTTTAACTTCTAATTCGTAATATAAAGTTCTGTAATTTTTAAAATGTAGCAAAGTTCATTAAAATAGCCCGTATAAATGAAAAACGGGTTCCCCTCGACAAATATACATAAAAATCTTACTTTTCGTAAATACTGCTTAAAATAATTAATTTTGTTTTAAAAAATTTGAGGGCTTAAAATTTTAAATAAACTTACACCTCGATCGTCCCCAGTCTCGTCCATGCATCCGGAATTCGATCATGCTAATAAAATGTCATGAACATATTAAAACATTAAATTATCACTTAATCACATAAAATGACATATAATTTTGTAAAACTCATTTTTGCCCTAGTAATGCACTGATTCTCACGTATCAGGATTTTTGGGCGTTACAGGAATCCTTTCTGAACAAGGAAGAAGGGGAGACATAGGAGTTTAAGCTCCGGACTTTTACAAACAAACTCTCGACTCTATTTAATTTACTGCATTCAATTTTTACTGTTTTTATATTTTTGTTCACTGTTCAATCGAGTTCATTCCGCACAAATCTTTTTACTCAAGAGAATAGAGCACACTGAGATCCTCCAAGCTGGTAACTTAGGTTAGAGGTTAGCTGAAGGCTTGTAAAATCTTTTAAAAGAGTTTTGCGAAAAATTGAGGGATTTCATTCACCCCCACCTGAACTTCCGAGCTGTATTTTAACTCCATTTTGATCCAACAAGTGATATCAGATCTTGGTTATCTCATTGTCTGAACAGTTGTGCTTATCGGTAATTATTTAATATGTCAATCTCTCACAATAAAATTCCTATGTTTTCTAAGGAGGAATACGACGTCTGGATGATAAGAATGCAAGCTCACCTGGCGGCTCAAGATGACAATATGTGGTTCGTCATCGATGATTGTCCAATAAAGATAATGAAGCCAAATACTGCCATGGCCATCTCTTCCGGTGCAGCACAATGGGTTGAGAAGCCCAGACTAGAGTGGATGTCTGAAGATAAGAAGAAGGATAACTTGGACAATGTGGCAAAAGATATTCTTTACATGACACTGGAAAATAATATGTTCAGTAAGATTCAGACTTGTGTCACAGCCAAAGAAATCTGGGTGAAGTTGATCCAGATCTGCGAGGGCAATGAACAAATGAAGGAAAACAAGCTCACAGTTACTCTGCAAAAGTTTGAATCAATGAAGATGAGGCGTGGAGAATCAATGCTGGAGTTTGACGAGAGATTCAGCTCTATGGTGATAGAGATGGCCAGACTAGGAAAGGAGTACGCCAACATGGAAGTAGCCCTAAAAGTGACGAGAGCCCTCCCCGGAGAATGATATGTAAAGACTATGGCTGTGAGAGAGTCCAAATACCTCAATAAGCTGGACCATGCACGACTTTTGATGATTTAAAGCCCTATGATTTTGAACTGGAGACCAGATCGGAAGAAGGACCTTCCACATCTCAACCTACAAAGGCCTTAGCTATAACAGAAGAAAAGGCACAGAAGACAGCTGAGAAGATCAGAAACGCTGCAATGTTCCTTTTCGTTAAGGAGTTTGGGAAATTTGTGAGAAGAACTCAATCACCATCCTTTTCATTTAAAGCACATAAATCTGAACAAAATACTAATGTTATGAAATGTTTTGAATGTGGCAGACCAGGAAATTTTGCTGCGGACTGCCCAAAACCAAAGAAGGATGATAAAAAGACTTCAGATCACAGACGATGTCAGGCCCCGCGCTAATTAACAAGGATTAACAGCACAATTAAGCACATAAACGCGGAAGCATAAAATAGGGCTAAACAAAATTTCGAAAAGTTGGGCCTGAACCAAATCATATCTTCAAAATAGTTATAATCAAAATACGAGTTCAATCAAACTCCAACAACAACAGGTAAACAAATATCAAATCAACAACGATCCCCCAGAACACATACAACCTCAGGGCATCCCCTGGATCAGTACATAATATAATAACTGGGACTTCAAGGAAACGGGGATCGACCAGCTGGGGTTCCAGTCTGTCCAGCTTGGTTACCTGAAGATCCTGAAACTGGGCACACAGACCCAAACAATACAAAAGCAGGAAAAGAATACGAGGTCAAGCCTCAGTACGAATGAGCACTAATATAACAACAAATCATAAACATGCAGTATTCTAAGTCATGAATGCATGCGACTGTCAAAGAAATCGTTCATCAAGGCCTGCTAATCAGCTGGCAGTAATCTCAATCGAGCCTCTATACCCGCACAGTGTATCAACCGGGGAAATCATCGGTCCGTGATCATCAGCCCATCATCCATCACAGCTCGGTGGTTTTCAGACACAACCAATTAGTCGGTCACCACTCCGATGATAGCGTTGTACCATTCAGGCACGACACAACTGTCTGCCGGTCACAACATGGCTCTATCTCAGGTTCAATCAATCAATGGCTCAATATGTATGCATGAATGCCATGAAATTCAAATATGATTTCAACATGCATAAATTACGTAAACAGATCATATCAATTCAATCAATCTATCACGTACTCACAGAATTCACATAGCACAGATTTCATGCCTCTAATACTAGGACGCTATGTCTAAGCTGTTAACAAAAGCTCAACTCGTACCTTCAATTCTCAAATTCTACCTCAACAGATCTTACTCAGGCACGGCAGCTTCAATTTCTCAAACTGCTTCCTCACTGGCCGCGGCACACACAACAGGAGGAACTGTCCGGGAGCTAAATCTGTCAAAGCATCTCAATATTCAGCTCAAATCCTAGCTTCTACAACATACTGCCTACGGTCAAGAACTCAAATCTGGTTCTATCTATCACAGCAGCTTCTAACAGCTAGAACTAAGCTTAAAACAGCCGAAATCACTTACCCAAAAGCTCAAGAGAGCTGAAGAACTCTCGGGTCTAACTTGCGAAAACATTCGAGCAACACTGCTACTTCGCGATCCTCCACACACGTCGACTCAAGCCTCCTACTTGGTATCAATCGAAAGAGCTACTCAAGATGAGCTCAGCGCCACCAATCTCGCTCCAAACAACGGCGGAAATCGACGGCAATTTACCGGATAAGGGTTCGAAGAAAGAGATAAGAAATATCGGGTTCAAAATATGCTATACTGTTCTAAGCAATTCAGATCTCTGCTTATACTAATGCAAAAGTCTTCTCAAAGCTGACTCCAGCTTTCGCCCTCAACTGGCACCGCTGATACATATCTAAACGCTCTACTAACTCATACAGCAAACGACGTAGCATCGAAGTCAAGATCTCACAACAATCTTGCCAACGCTCTTCAGATCTTGGTCACATCTGAATTCATCCATCAGCAACGTTGACCATCGTTGACATCTGAACGACTCTGGGCAACTAACCATCGCTGACTTCCTCGTGCAAGAGCTCATATCTATTCACGCCCGCTAACAGATCCCTCTATCAAACGCCACTTCTGAAAACACAATACGACAGCGTTTTTATCCCTGCTTGCAACATCTGAACAGCGTTAACAACCAGCAGTCAACACAGATGTGTTGACCAACACGCAACAGCTTCTCACAATCACACGCTAACTCTAACAGATTCCTCTCGCTACATAGTAACGTTGAGTAGCGTTGACATCTGTTCACGCTACCACTGCGTACCAACATCTGAATGCTCACGCCACTCACTCCTGTCTTCTATGCTAATCCAAACAACGCTGATTAACTCTATGTCAAATCTTACACCCATAAATCATAATTCCAAGACAACTTTTAATTCAAAAGCTGCTTAACTATTAAATCTTACTTAACAAATTTCTAGTCCTCACACTCTCCCCCACTAGAAATCGATTTCGTCCTCGAAATCAGTTAAGTCATTGAATCAAAATCACAACAGCAAGATAGCTTATTCATGACACACTATACTAGACACCATTCGTAATATACTCAAGCCATACTTCCTAGTACAACTCAATACTAGACAGAATCTCAATTCAGCAGCAAAATCACTTATATCACAAAATCAATCAAGCTAGAAGGTTACCTGGATCGCTACTGTCATTGCTCAAACAGATGAGGCCACTCTTGTCTCATATTTTCCTCAACTTCCCAGGTTGCTTCTTCACGCCCATGCTTACTCCATTGGACCATCACCAACGGTATAACCTTATTCCTCAGCTGCTTCTCCTTCCTATCCAGAATCTGCACTGGATATTCAACATAGCTCAGGGTTTGGTCCAGCTCTACTTCATCAGTCTCAGCACATGGGATGTATCTGGCTCATATTTTCTCAACATTGACACATGAAACACATCATGCATCGCTGCTAACTCATCAGGCAGCTTCAACCTATAAGCCAACTATCAATCCGCTCAAACAATCTCAAAGGGACCAACGAATCTAGGAGATAACTTACCCTTAAATCTGAATCTCATAACACTCTTGAAAGGAGAAATCTTGAGAAATACCCGATCGCCAACCTCAAATTCCAACGATCTGCGTCGCTTATTGGCATAGCTAGCATGTCTATCTTGCGCAGCTTTCATCCTACTCCAAATCAAATCAATCTGATCTTTCATATGATGCACAAACTCAGGAGTAGAAAGCTGTATCTCGCCAACCTCTTCCCAGTAGATCGGTGATCTACACTTTCGATCATATAAAGCTTCAAACGACGTCATTCCAATAGTCACTTGGTAGCTGTTGTTGTAAGAAAACTCAACTAAGGACAAGGCATCCTGCCATCCACCACTAAAATCCATCACAACAACATGCAGCATATCTTCTAAAGTCTGAATGGTCCTCTCAGATTGGCCATCTGTCTGGGGGTGATAAGCTGTACTCATAGCCAATCTCGAACCCATAGCTGCTTGCAAACTCTTCCAAAATCGAGAGGTGAATCTCGGATCTCTATCTGACACTATCGAAGCAGGCACTCCATGCAATCTAACCACATGGTCGACATAAAACTTCGCCATTTTCTTCATCGAGCACCTCACATCCTAGGGAATGAAATGGGCTGACTTCGAGAGTCTATCATTCACCACCCAAATCTCATCACATCCCCTACTCGATCGAGGTAGATGAGTCACAAAATCCATGGTGATGTGCTCCCAATTCCATTTGGGAACTTCTAAACTCTGCAATAATCCACCAGGTCTCATTCTCTCAACCTTGACCTGCTGGCAATTCAAACATCGAGCAACAAAACCAGAAATGTCGCTCTTTATGCCTTCCCACCAGTAGTGAGACTTCAAAGCATGGTACATCTTCTTATTCCCCGGATGCACGCTATATCGACTGCAATACGCTTCATTCAGAATAGTCTCTTTCAAATCAATCAAGTTGGGAACCACTAATATACCACGAAACCTCAAACACCCATCAGAAGCAATAGAGAATCTTCATACTGACCATTCTGGGCCTTAATCCTCAACTCATGGATATACGGATCAGTCCTCTGTGCCTCCCTGATGTCAGTGACAATCTGTGGTTCAACCTGAATCGAAGAAACTATGAAATAATGACCACTCGGCTGGAAACGCCAACCAGAAGTACTCAACTGCTCGTGGACTCTCGAGATACTCAAGGATGTTAGCATCACAGGCTAGGCTTTCCTACTCAAAGAATCGGCTACTAAGTTCATCCGCCCAGGCTGATACTGTATCTCACAATCAAAATCCTTAAGAAACTCCATCCAACGACGTTGCCTCATATTCAGATCCGACTGGGTGAAGATATACTTCAAACTCTTGTGGTCGGTGTACACCACAAACTTCTCACCATACAGATAGTGTCGCCATATCTTCAAGGCAAACACAATCGCAGCCAACTCTAAATCATTAATGGGGTATCTCGTCTCATGAGGCTTCAACTGTCGAGACGCATACGCAATCACGTACCCGTTCTGCATCAAAACATACCCTAAACCACTCATAGAAGCATCGGAGCACACCACAAAACCTCCAGAACCTGAAGGCAAGGCCAAAACATGATCAGTAGTCAACTTCTCCTTCAACATCTGAAAACTTGACTCACACTCATCAGTCCAAACAAACTTCCTATCCTTCTGGGTCAACTAAGTCATCGGCCTGGCTATCAAAGAAAACTTCTCAACAAAACGCCTATAATAGCCAGCCAATCCCAAGAAACTATGGATCTCGGAAACATTCATAGGTCGCTCCCAGTTAAGAACTGCTTCGACCTTACTAGGATCCACAGAAATTCCTTGCGCTGAAATCACATGACCCAAGAAGATAACTCTGTCTAGCCAAAATTCACACTTGCTGAACTTGGCATACAATTGTGAGTCTCTTAGTCTCTGCAACACTAGCCTCAAGTGCTCTTTATGCTCTCTGAAATTCCTCGAATACACTAGAATGTCATCTATGAAGACAATAACGAATCGATCGATGTACTCGCTAATGACGCGATTAATCAAATCCATGAACACAGCAAGAGCATTCGTCAATCAAAACGGCATCACAAGAAACTCATAATGCCCGTATCTCGTTCGGAAAGCTGTCTTCGCTAAATCAGTGTCTCTATTCCGCAACTGGTGATAGCCAGAGCGCAAATCAATCTTCGAGTACATGGCTGATCCTTGCAACTGATCGAACAAATCATCAATCCTCGGCAAGGGATATTTGTTCTTCACTGTCGCTTTGTTCAACTGCCGAAAATCCACGTACATTCTCATAGATCCATCTTTCTTCTTCACAAACAGAATCGGAGCTCCCCAAGGCGACATACTCGGTCTAATGAAGCCTTTATCAAGAAGATCTCTCAACTGATCCTTGAGTTCTTTCAACTCTGTTGGTTCCAATTGATATGAAGCTCTAGAAATCGGGGCTGTACCAGGCACCAACTCAATACTGAAGTCGATCTCTCTTCTCGGAGGAAATCCAGGAATCTCATCTGGAAACTCATCTGGGAACTCTTGAGTAATCGGAACATCGCTCAACTCCACTCTCAACTCACGAGAAACATCTAGGGCATAGATCATAAACCCTGAATTCTCTAGCAACAACAAACTAAACATCTCCATGGCTAACACCATAGGAATCTTAGGTCGCGAATCAGCACCATAGAACTCCCATTTCTCTCCAGATAGAGGCCTAAACCTCACCACACCATGGAAACAATAAACTGTCGCTCTATTCTCAGTCAGCACATCCATACCCAAGATGCAATCAAAATCTCGAATTCCCAAAATAATCAGGTGGGTCATCAAAACATGCTCATCAAACCTAATCAGGCAATCCAACACCACCTCTCGGGACAACAGACTCACACCAGCATGGGTGGACACGGAGACAACATCACATAGTGGGGAAGAACTCAACCCACGCTCATACACAAACAACTCAGAAATGAAGGAGTGTGATGCTCCAGTGTCAATCAAAACTCATGCAGGAAAATCAAAGATAAAGCATGTACCTTGAATCACTCCTGTAGGTATCTCATCAGCCTGCTCTCTCGTCAAGGCATTCGCCTGGGCCTGCTGCGGTCCCGTAAACTGAGGTCTCGAGGGTACTCCAAACCTAGAAGGCTCAAGAGGTTGGAATCCAGATCGTTGGGACGGAACAAAAGGTTGCTGCCGCTGCGAAGAACCACCAGTGAAACCTTGCTGCGACTGACCCAAAGACTGCCCTCCCATCAAAGGACACGCTCTAGCAAAATGTCCCTGTTGACCACAAAGATGACAATGACCTCGAACTCCACGACACTGCGAAGTCTCATGCTTCCCTCCGCACTGTCCACAAAACATACTGCCAAAACTACTGCCACCAGAACTTACCGAACCAGAGGAACTCGAATGCGCCTTCTTCTTAAATTGTTTGCCTCGTGGAGTGAACCTCTGACGATTCGATTGCTGAGACCCCTGAGGAGACTGAAACAATTGCGACACATCTTTCACCGGTTGAAAAGTGCGTCCCACCGACGGCTGAATCGGAGACTGTGCCTCCAACAAACTCTCCTCAATATCTACAGCCCTATCCACGGCCTCAGCATAAGTCGCAGGTGAACCAGACAACACCATCCGGAACAAATCAGGCCTCAAACCCTTCAGAAACTTATTCCTCTTAGTCCTCTCTTGGTTAGCTACATGGGGAACATACATCAAAAGCGAAGAGAACTGTCTGGCATACTCGGCCACCTTCATATTCCCTTGCTTCAGGTTGTCAAACTCTCTCTCACGACTGTTGTAGTAGGACTCTGGGGTATACTCCTGTCGAAACGCTGCACAGAAGCTCTCCCAAGTAATCACAGCCCCACTCTCTCGCAAGATACGGGAAGTACCTCTCCACCAGCGCTGTGCGTTATCTCTAAACTGCAACACCGCTAGCTTCAACCTCTTCTCAGGAGCGTACTCCAAGGTATCAAACAATTCTTCCATCTGAACTAGCCAACCCTCGACCATCAAACCTCATTCGTCACCCGCTAGCCAGGTTGAAACCTTGCTAGAACTAACTCCATCTCTCCAATCTGTCTAGTCACATCCTCTACCTCTGCCTGTCTCTCACGACGACGCAAAGGGATATTCTGCTGAATGCCCTCATCATTATCAGAGGCCCTAGACTCTTCAGCAGAACATCTAGCAGTCCTACCTCTACCTCTCCTCTGCGGCATCTAAACAAATCTCAAGGTAAGGACTAACAACAGATAATCACAGAGACAGATATCAAATCAGGCAAGTCACAGAGTCAAGCAAGAAATCAACTCAAAACTCCGTGCCTAGACTCGAGTGTGATCAAAGGAAAATGAGCTTATCCCAGTTTAAGCTTTGATACCAAAAATGTCATGCCACGTGCTATTTAACAAGGATTAACAGCACAATTAAGCACATAAACACAGAAGCATAAAATAGGGCTAAAAAATATTTCGAAATAAAGTTGGGCCTGAACCAAATCATATCTTCAAAATAGTTATAATAAAAATACGAGTTCAATCAAACTCCAACAACAACAGGTAAAAGAATATCAAATCAACAACGATCCCCCAGAACACATACAACCTCAGGGCATCCCCTGGATCAATACATAAGATAATAACTGGGACTTCAAGGAAATGGGGATCGACCAGCTGGGGTTCCAGTCTGTCCAGCTTGGTTACCGAAAGATTCTGCAACTGGTCACACAGACCCAAACAATACAAAAGCAGGAAAAGAATACGAGGTCAAGCCTCAGTGCTAATGAGCACTAATATAACAGCAAATCACAAACATGCAGTATTCTAAGTCATTAATGCATGCGGCTGTCAAAGAAATCGGTCATCAAGGCCTGCTAATCAGCTGGTAGTAATCTCAATCGAGCTTCTATACCCGCACAGTGTATCAACCGGGGAAATCACCGGTCCGTGATCATCAGGCCCGTCAGCCATCACAGCTCGGTGGTTTTCAGACACAACCAATCAGTCGGTCACCACTCCGATGATAGCGTTGTACCTTTCAGGCATGACACAACTGTCTGCCGATCACAACGTGGCTCTATCTCAGGTTCTCAATCGATCAATGGCTCAATATGTATGCATGAATGCCATGAAATTCAAATCTGATTTCAACATGCATAAATTACGTAAATAGAGCATATCAATTCAATCAAGCTGTCATGTACTCACAAAATTCACATAGCACAGATTTCATGCCTCAAATTCTAGCACGCTATGTCTAAGCTGTTAACAAAAGCTCAACTCGTACCTTCAATTCTCAAATTCTACCTCAACAGATCTTACTCAGGCATGGCAGCTTCAATTTCTCAAACTACTGAGAAATTTTCGCTTTTGGCCTGACTGATAAAAACATAATTTAAAATACTGCAATACTCAAAATATCCCAGTTGAATAAATTACACAAGACTAAAAGTCACAGTACAACAGTACAGCATGCATCGAGCACCAAATCAACAACACTAAAGCTGAATACAATAAAGCACAGGGCATCCCCCGGCTAACAGTACTGATACATTTATGCTATACGCTAACTGGGACACTCTAACCACCTCCTGGGGCACCTCCAGCTGGGTCAACTCCACGACCAGCTGAGTAACCATGATAACCTGAAAACACACAGAGCCAAACAACACCAGCCCCAGAGGGACACGGGGTCAAATCCCAGTACGGAGAGAAACATAAAACAACAAATGGAAAGCAACAAGTAATATGCAAATGCTATGCATGAGAACAATGCTACAACCGAAATCAGGGAGCCAAAGGATCTCAACAGCTGCTCAACAAACGAATCAGATCAACTTAACAACAGTGGCCACGGGGTGTGTGAGTATGTGTGAGCTACCCACTCGTCTCAACACACGGCACCAGATACAGAACACAGCTTAACCTGCTGTTTCCCAACTCATGAGATGTGGGAGCTACCCACTCCGCTCATAGTGGCTAACAGATCCCAGCAGGGAGATGAGGTATACGTGAGTTACCCGCTCGTCCTCAAAACAAGCATCCTGGTACGCACAGATCAAGATAACAAGGCGCGGCTAAACAAGATCTGAATGCAACATGAATAATGTGTGTATGCAATGACAACTTGTAGATAACAACACAACATAATCAAGCAAAAACAGCACCGAAGCATACACAGCAGCAAGCATAATCACCCATGCTCAATCCAATGCTATAAAACAAGCTCACATTCGTACCTCAGTCTTCTGAGCTACAATTACCACTACGAAGTCCCAAGCGACATAGATCTGAAAACCTGCTAAGAAAACAACAACACTAGCTCAGGGACCGTAGCGCAGAAAACTATGAACTGGGAGCTACGCACTCCACCAATTCTGTCCTACCCATTTAGCTCAACAACCAGCTCTAAACAAAGCACAAGGGTAGAAACTAACACTTACCCAACGAGCTACCTGAACGGAAGGAGAAATCCGACGCTTATGCTAACAAAATACAGAAGGGAGATGTCTTCGCAAACCTCTCCAAGCTGACGCAAGCTTCCAAAAGCTGTACCAAACGAAGCGTCTTAGCAAGAGGAGTCCAACGCTATCACTCGCGCTTCAGTCGGAGCTGTCTACCGTCGGAAATCAGAGAAGATAAGGTTCGGTGAACAGTAACTAGGGTATCGCGACAGGATTCGCTATCGGGAAATATTTGTCGGGGATCCGGATCATGCCCCCCGGCTAGGCAGCGGAAGAACTGAAAAATAAACGTCGGGAGACGATCAATACGATAATAACAAAATCAATTGTCATTCATAGGGTGTTCAAAACACTACCTTGCTGGCACTTGTGCCTGGCTCCAACCGTAGTTACAATAACGTCGGCTCTTCTCGGTAGATTGCGGTCGATAACGCCAATACGGTCCACGATCGGATACGAGACTCCTTCGTCACCCTGCACTAGAAGGTGTGACGAGATCTGCGCGGACGGATTCTCCTCGTCGAATTGGCCGGAAACAATTTTCGGCTAAGAAGGCGGCGGCGGCGGCGGCGACAGCGCACACGGCGGCGACGGCGGCGGCTTGAGAGAGGAGAGGGGGCGGCGGCGTGTAGAGCTTAGGGGCGGCGGCGGCGGCGGCGACAGCGCACACGGCGGCGACGGCGGCGGCTTGAGAGAGGAGAGGGGGCGGCGGCGTGTAGAGCTTAGGTTTAGGGTTATGAATTGAGTGTTGTGTTGAGTCTAGGTTTAAGTCTAATTAAATAGACTTAAGTGTTGGACTTGGACCGGCCCAACGGGCCCGGGTCCAACGATGAACATTCAGTTCATCTCCACCACCGAGACTTCATTGTAACTCCGATCGCCGATCAGATCGGACCGATCGATTCAGTTTCCAAAACTGAACACTATGTTCTGAAAAACCGTTTTTCAGAACCCCAATGGAAAATGACCGTTTTGCCCCTCAACAGCGGGAAACCCCGGTTTGGCCCCTGTTGACTTTTAGGAAGTCTCAATCCCCGAAATCCTCTTCTCGAGCTCAGTACATTGAGCTGAGTATCCGTGCGGGAATCTTGAATCCAGTACTTGTGTGACCCTCAATGGTTCAGGGATACAGCTAGCCGTGGGCCCACAACCATTGTGGCTCCGGAATCATAATTCCGAACTTTCCCATCGGATCATGGTAAAGCGTCTAGCAACATCGCCCCATGATCCCCTAGGTATCACTGATAGTGCCTGCAAGAACCAGTTGGTCGTGGTTAGCGTACAGTACGGTCCTTTCAATCCATATATCCCGATCAGATCAACGACCATTGGTAAATTGAGAGTCGCTATAGATACGATAGCTATGCATACATCTTGGAGATCGAATAGTGACATCGCGAGTGTAACTAGGTAAACACATTTACCTAAAACACTTCTAGTACTCTGGCCAGAGATTTATACACTATTATCCCCTCAGATAGCATAGGATATCCACGCATGTCTGCGAGCGGTGAATCCTCGACAACGATGCATCGACTCATACATGCATCGGGGTCTCACCCAATCCCGACGCCTTATGACCCCAAGTGAGTCGGCAAACGGGTCAAAGTGACACGCATATCATGTAGAGCCTCAATGACGTTTCGAGTCGTGAGGACTAATCAGTACAACCAAGACCTCGGACTTATCCACTCGACAAATGGTAACCACTTGGAAAGTCCGAAGGAGGGTAGTTCGATAGATCTGTTAGAGTAGATACCCAACTAGCCAACTTGTGGCGTGTGGGTTTATAGACTCTTGTATGAAATAATCTTTATATATGATATAAGTATTTATTTATATGGCATTCTTTACTTTCGTCATGTGTGTAATGATTAACAATTGCGTTGAGTAAAGACCTAGGATACACTAAAGTGTATGTTAGATGTGATAGTGGGTATGACGGCTATCATGAAACACATCTAATAGTAACTGTGTATTCTGAACATGTTCCTAGTCGATTGGGCCGTCAAAATGAGGATAAGGCCGCCCGAGTTCGAGACTAGTATTTGCGATGCGAAGTACCATGTTTCATTGGTAGGGAACATTGTGATGTTCTGAGCATGCAGATAGATAGTGACCTGGTGATCTATCGAACTACCCTCGTTCGGACTTTCCAAGTGGTTACCATTTGTCGAGTGGATAAGTCAGAGGTCTTGGTTGTACTGATTAGTCCTCACGACTCGAAACGTCATTGAGACTCTACATGATAGGCGTCTCACTTTGACCTGTTTTCCGACTCACTTGGGGTCATAAGGCGTCGGGATTGGGTGAGACCCCGATGAATGTAGGAGTCGATGCATCGTTGTCGAGGATTCACCGCTCACAGACATGCGTGGATATCCTATGCTATCTGAGGGGATAATAGTGTATAAATCTCTGGCCAGAGTACTAGAAGTGTTTTGGGTAAATGTGTTTACCTAGTTACACTCGCGATGTCTCTATTCGATCTCCAAGATGTATGCATGGCTATCGGATCTATAGCGACTCTCGATTTACCAATGGTCGTTGATCTGATCGGGATATATGGATTGAAAGGACCGTACTGTACGCTAACCACGACCAACTGGTTCTTGCAGGCACTATCAGTGATACCTAGGGGATCATGGGGAGATGTTGCTAGACGCTTTACCATGATCCGTTGGGCAGGTCCGGAATTGTGATTCCGGAGCCACAATGGTTGTGGGCTCACGGCTAGCTGTATCCCTGAACCATTGAGGGTCACAAAAGTAATAGATTCGATATTCCCGCATGGATACTCAGCTCAATGTTTTGAGCACGAGAAGAGAATTTTGGGAAGTGCGACTTCCTAAAAGTCAACAGGGGTCAAACCGAGGTTTCCCGCTGTTGAGGGGCAAAACGGTCATTTTGCACTGGGTTCTGAAAAACGGTTTTTCAGATCATATTATTCAGTTTTGGAAACTGAATCGATCGGTCCGATCTGATCGGCGATTGGAGTTACGATGATGTCTCGGTGGTGGAGATGAACTGAATGTTCATCGTTGGACCCGGGCCCGTTGGGCCGGTCCAAGTCCAACACTTAAGCTTATTTAATTAAGCCTAAATTCACTTAACTCAACACACAACACTTAACCTAACCCTAAAATCATTGGCCGCCGCCCTCCCTCCTCTCTACAAGCCGCCGCCCGTCTTCGCCGGAAAATTGTTTCCGGCCAATTCGACGAGGACAATCCGTTCGTGCAGATCTCGTCAGTCCTTCTAGTGCAGGCTGACGAAGGAGTCTCGTTTCTGGTCGTGGACCGGATTGGCAATTTCTACCGCAATCTACCGAGAAGAGTCGACGTTATTGTAACTACGGTTGGAGCCAGGCACAAGTGCTAGCAAGGTAGTCACCTAAACATCCTATGAATGTCGTAGTTTGTTATTGAATTTTTCGTATTGATCGTCTCCCGGCATCTGTTTTCTGTTCTTCCGTTGCCTAGCCGGGGGGCGGATCCGGATCCCAACTGTGGTATCAGAGCCAGTGTTTTTCGGATCTGATCAATACGTAATTGCCCTATTGTATCTAACATCTTAATTTTCAGAATCGAAAATCAAATTTTGGCCGGAACCGCCGCGGCGCCGCCCCACATGGCGGCGGCCCACCGCGCGCATAAGCGCACGCGGTACATGCGCGCTGGCCGCGCATGGATGGCGCTACGATGGGCACTGCCTCGCGTGATTATCGCGCATCGCTGCGCACCTCCTTTGCGCACTAGTTGCACGAGGATGTAGCGGCCGCCGCGTTTGTTATGTGCCATGGATGCTGCACGATTGAAGCTTCGTCGCCGGCCGTTGGGATCGCTGCTTCGTGCAGCTGCTGCATCGTTGGTCTAGCGCTGGCCGCACGAGATGGTCGACGATGGGCAGCGCTGGTCGAGACAAAGCGACGCTGCTGGCCGCACGATTGCGCGCATGGTGGCGCACGTCGTCGATGGAGCGCCGCGCTTGTCGCGGCCGCGCTTGTCGCGGCCGCGTGCGCCACTTTGCGGCGCGCGCGATTTCGTCGAAGGCGGACGCCGGCCGGCCGCCGCTCCGGCGAGTCTCCGGCGATGTCGTGACGGCTGGTCTGATTTCTTCTAGGGTTTTGGTTCGGGCCTGTCCTGGACAGCCCGTGAAGTTTTCGGGCCGGTACACGATGTCGGGCCCGGTTTTGGCCGATTTTGAAATTTTAAGTTTTTGGGCCTAGAATTGTTTTAAGCCCATGCAATTAAAATTAGTAAAATATGATTTTAATTATGAAATATGATTTTGTAATAAAATATGATTTTGTTGATTAAAATTTGTTTTATCGGCAAAATACGATTTTATTATAAAATACGATTTCGTAATTAGAATATGATTTTACGATAAATAATTAGATTATTTAAATTATGCATGTTAATTAGATTAATTGCATGATTGGGGTGATCGAGAGCCGTGCCCAATGTGTTAGGTGTATGCAATAGGTTTTATTTGATTTCGGTTTTTAATATATTTGATTATCATTTAAAGTGGGCCTGTTTGTGGCCCGTTCCCACCCCTTGATAAATGTATCCCTTATCTGTCATAGTAAATTTAAATGTAAATACTAGAGTTAGTGGGAGGACATCCGAAGACGGTGGAGATGATGATCAAGATATTGAAGACCGAAGATCTGTAAAACCGGAAAGCATTGTAATAGGATTGCATTGCATATTGCATTACCCCTAGGATTGGACCCAGGTCCGTCACTGGCAACCACGGACCGCATAGCTCTCGCGATCGATCATCCCAATGTTATTTATATATTTGATATATAGATTAATTGAATCCGCATGTTTGCATGTTTTAAATTAGATTTAAATATGCATGAGACCAAAATATTTTTCAAAATAAAATCCCTCGTTTTAAATTTGATTTAAAACTCATCCCAATGTTACTTTATATATGTTGATATATAGAATAATTGAATCCGCATGTTGCATGTTTTAAATTAGATTTAAATATGCATGAGACCAAAATTTTTCAAAAATAAAATCCCTCGTTTTAAATTTGATTTAAAACTCATATCAAGATAAATGTTTATTCGATAAACAAAAGGGTATTTAAAATTGTTTAAATTAACCCTACCTTCCATCAACAATGGGTGTACGTCGATGCTACCCGTATACATGGCGCGGCTCATATTATTGAGGGGGTCATGTATGCCGGAAAGCTGTCCACGTCATTGACAACTGTTGTGAGTCGGTTGGAACTCCCTTTAACGTTGTCTCATATTATTGGGGACGTTAAGGGGACCGTCCTTCACGACTCAACATTGATGGGTCAATCTTGACACGTGATAGTAAACGGCGTCATATTATTGGGCCCTTACTGGACGTGAGGTGAATACATGGAGGTTGCACCAGTTGCAATCGGAAACTACCTTTTGGGATCATGGATGGCTGATATTATTCGGGTCCATGATCACTTGATTGGGCTCCATGTACCCACTAAAGAAACCTGTTTTCCCGATTTCATTAGAGGGTGGTGAAATCGTTAAAATAGTGGGAGGGTAATTCATAAAACTTAATGACCATTTTTTATGTCTTAGCTTATATCTTATATAGTTAGTAATGCATGTTTGTTTTCTTTTCAGTATAACTGCTATATAAAATGGTTTCGATAAAAAACCCGCTCGCTACTATACTGGATAGCAACAGGTTCACCGGTCTGAACTACCAAGACTGGCTCCGCAACCTTAATCTTGTATTGGCTTCGGAGAAGCTTCTCTATACGATAGAGAATTCGCCTCCGGAGAAAACCCCTGCCGATATCAGCCCTGAGGAGCTGATTACGCTTAACCAATGGCATGACGACGAGGTTAAAGCTCGGTGCTATGTGATGGCATCGATGTCCAACGAAATGCAACGGCGCTTTGAGAAGACAAAGTATGCCTCTGCCATACTTTTTCATATCAAGGAACTGTACGGGGAGAACTCTCGACATGAGAGGTTCAAGGCTGTTAAGGAGCTGATGACGAGCCGCATTCGCGATGGGACTTCGGTCCGCGAGCATGGGGTTCGTATGATTGGGCTCGTTGAAAAGCTGTCGGGCCTTGATATCGCGCTTCCACACGAGGTGTCAATGGATGTACTTCTCCTCTCGCTACCCGCTGCATTTGACCCCTTTGTGGTCAACTTCAACATGAACAAGCTGAAAGCCACCCTTGAAGATGTGGTGAACATGCTTGTAGTGTTTGAGGGGACTATAAAGAAGGACAAACCCATCCTCCTTCTGGGTTCTTCTTCCTCTGCGAAGAAGGGGCCCAGACGCAAGAGCAAGAAGCGTTCTGCTCCTGCGAAGGATGAAAAGTCTG
>KV006923.1:0-38386 GCA_001598015.1 Dorcoceras hygrometricum
AACCCAACAACATCCTGGTACACTCAGATCGAATACAAGGAAAGCTAACAAAACAGAGCTCGAAAAAGGATATGCGTGTATGAAAATGCAACAGCTGATATTACAACACATGCAAAATAATAACAGCAAAGAGCATACACAGCAAGGCATATAATCCACGCTCAACCCATAGCTGTAACAAAGCTCAACATCCGTACCTTAACTTCTGAATTATGCCTAGCACACGCAGATTGCCACAATGAAAGTCCTAGCAACGCAGATCCACCACCTGCTAAGCCAATACAAGCAACCGCTCAAGGGCTACAACTCAGAACCACAGCAGCTGGGAGCTACGACTCCACCAGCGCTAATTCTACCTTTTATCACCACGAAAAGCTCTAACAATTTTAAAGACATAATCTTTACTTACCCCAAAAAGCTAGGATAGGATGCGAAATCCGACGCTTATGCTAACAGACTAGAGAAGGGAGATGTATCTGCGATCCTCTTCCAACTCCTCCGCTGCCTACGAAAAGGGTATGAGACGAAACGCCTTAGCAAGAGGAGTCCAACGCTAGCACTCTCGCTCTCGTCGGAGCTATCTACCGATGGAAATTGAAATGAAGAAGGTTACTGTGAACAGTAACTAGGGTATCACGACAAGATAAGGTTCACGAGAAATATTTCTATGTGTCGGGGAAACAATAATTGAACGCAAGGACCAGTCCTCTATTTATAGTCACAACTGACTAACTAGGAAACAGATCCACCGACAACTTCAGCTATCACCGCTGATATCCTATCCAACAGCTGAATCTCGCCTCAGCTAAGTCCTATAACTAAACAGCGATCAACTAAATCAAACGACGTCGCAGGAGTTACTGTCGCAACTGAACACGTCACCCGCTACTGTGAGGACTAGAAATCTGTAAAGTATAATTTAATGGCTAATCAGCTTGTGGATTAATATTTCACGAAAATTGTGATTTCTGGGTGCTCAGATTTAGACGTAGAGTGATCAGCAGTGAGAGGTTGGCTATCGGGTGAGATATGCGTCGAATTTGGATTCCAGTAGTAATTCAGACGTGAGGATCATCGCTGGGAAGAAGCTAGGCCAGCAGCGCCTTTGCGCAAGAAATTGCGGGCGTTCAGATGTTGTCTAACATGTTTTCAGTAGCGGGTGTTGATACGTCGTCGTTTGAATTAGTTTGAACGACAACGTTTTGGATTAGAGAAGAAGGCAACAGTGAGTTGCTTGAGCATTCAGATGTTGGTATTCAGCAGTAGCGCGAACAGATGTCAACGCTAGTCAACTCAGCAGTGAGAGTGTAGCTAGAAGCAGCTGTTAGCGTTAGCACGCATGTGCGAGAAGGATCCACGTAGTAGTCAACACAGCTGAGTTGACCACTGGTGTTGTTAACGTAGTTCAGCTGTTGCTAGTGTAAGATATATATTTCAGCTGCTGGAGCTATGCTACGTCGTTTTAATAAGTTGAAGCTACGTCGTTTGCTGTATGAGTTATAAGGGCATTGGAACGTCTGAATTGTATCAGCAGATGGCGAAAGCTGGATTCAGTTTTGAGAGGGTGTTTGCCTTAGCGTATGAGGGATCAGAATTGAGGAGAACAGTAGTGACTTGAGGGATTAATATATCAATTGCTGCTCATCACTTAGCGTAATTTTGAGCCCGATATTTCTTATCTCTTTCTTCGAAACCCTCGATATTTACTGTTCATTCGAACCCTTCTTCGATAAATCGTCGTCGATTTCCGCCGTTGTTTGGAGCGAGACTGGTGGCGTTGAGCTCGTCCTGAGTGGCTCTTTCGATTGATACCAGTTAAGTGGCTTGAATTGACGTTAGAAGAGAAGCGCGAAGAAGCTGGTAGTTGTGTGTTCTCGCGACAGCTGAGTAGAGCAATCTCCTGTCCGTGTGAGCTTCTGGATTTGAGCTCCAGGGAAGTCCCTGCTGTGTTGGACGTGACCAGTGGAGGAAGCTGGTTGTGTATGCTGGAACTGCCGTGCCTGAGTAGGATCTGTTGAGGTAGAATTTGAGAATTTGAGGTACGGGTTGAGCTGCTGTAAACAGCTATGAGCATGACCATGCCTATATTTCATGTTATTGAGATCTGTTTGAGATGATGCTGTGTTTACGTGAGCAGATGTTATCTGGTGTGATTCATTGATGCTCTATTTTCACGTATTGATATTGTATGCATTGAGAATTGATAATTGAATGGCACTCATGCATACATATTGAGCCTGATTGATCGATTGAGAACCTGAGTTAGAGCCACGTTGTGACCAGCAGACAGATGTGTCGTGCCTGAAAGGTCCAACGCTATCATCTGAGTGGTGACCGACTGATTGGTTGTGTCTGAAAACCACCGAGCTATGATGGCTGACGGGCCTGATGATCACGGATCGATGATTTCCCTGGTTGATACACTGTGCAGGTATAGAGGCTCGATTGAGATTACTGCCAGCTGATTAGCAGGTCTTGTTAACCGATTCCTTTGACAGCCTCATGCATTTCATAACTTGAGATATAGCATGTTGCATGATTTGCTGTTTTTAGATAGCTCTTCGTACTGAGGCTTGACCTCATATTTCTTTTCCTGCTTTTGTGTTGTTTGGGTCTGTGTGCCCAGTTGCAGGACCTTCAGGTAACCAAGCTGGACAGACTGGAACCCCAGCTGGTCGATCCCCATGTCCTTGAAGTCCCAGTTATTTTATTATGTAATGAACCAGGGGATGCCTTGCGTTTTTATGTATCGGGGATCTGTATCTGAATTGTTATTTGAGATTACCTGTTGTTGTATGAGTCTTGATTTAAACTTATATTTTGATTATGACTATTTTGAAGACATGATTTGGTTCAGGCCCAACTTTATTTCGAAAATTTTTAGCCCTATTTTATGCTTCCCCGTTTATGTGCTTAATTGTGCTATTAATCCCTCTTAATTAGCACGGGGCCTGACAATTTTGGTATCAGAGCTTAAACTGGGATAAGCTCGTTTTTCTTTGATCACACTCGATTCTAGGCACAGAGTTTGGATTTGATTTTGATTGACTCTGTGGCTTATGTGATTATTTTATTTTTCTCTGTGATTATCTGCTATTAGTTCTTACCTTGAGATTTGATTAGATGCCGCCGAGAAGAGGTAGAGGTAGGACTGTTAGACGTTCCGCTGAGGATTCTAGGGCCTCGGATAGTGATGAGGGCATTCAGCAGAATATTCCTTGCGTCTTCGAGAGAGACAGGCAGAGGTTGAGTATGTGACGAGACAGATTGGCGAGATGGAGCTAGTTCTGGCGAGGTTTCAGCGGACGAATCCCTCTACGTTTGCGGGCACCGAGGGAGGTTTGATGGCTGAAGGTTGGCTAGTTCAGATGGAAGAATTGTTTGATACTTTGGAGTACGCTCCTGAGAAGAGATTGAAGCTAGCTGTGTTGCAATTGAGAGATAATGCGCAGCGCTGGTGGAGAGGTACTTCCCGTATCTTGCGTGAGAGTGGGGCTGTGATTACTTGGGAGAGCTTCTGTGCAGCGTTTCGACAGGAGTCTACCCCAGAGTCCTACTACAACAGTCGTGAGCGAGAGTTCGACAATTTGAAGCAAGGGAATATGAAGGTGGCCGAGTATTCCAGACAGTTCTCTTTGCTTTTGATGTATTTTCCCCATGTTGCTAACCAGTAGAGGACTAAGAGGAAAAAGTTTCTGAAGGGTTTGAGGCCTGATCTGTTCCAGATGGTGTTGTCTGGTTCACCTGCGACTTATGCTAAGGCCATGGATCGGGCTGTAGATATTGAGGAGAGTTTGTTGGAAGCACTGTTCCGGATGGTGTTGTCTGGTTCACCCGCGACTTATGCTGAGGCCGTGGATCGGGCTGTAGATATTGAGGAGAGTTTGTTGGAGGCACAGGCTTCGTTTCAGCCGTCGGTGGGGCGCTCTTTTCAACCGGTGCAAGATGTGTCGCAATCGTTCCAGTCTCCTCAAGGGTCATAGCAATCGAATCGTCAGAGGTTCAAACCGCGAGGCAAACAGTTTAAGAAGAAGGCGCATTCGAGTTCTTATGGTTCTGTGAGTTCTGGTAGCAGTAGTTCTGGTGGTGCGTTTTGTGGACAGTGCGGAGGGAAGCATTAGACTTCGCAGTGTCGTGGAGTTCGAGGTCTTTGTCACCTTTGTGGACAACCGGGACATTTTGCTAGAGCGTGTCCTTTTATTGGAGGGCAATCTTTGGGTCAGTCGCAGCAAGGTTCCGCTGGTGGTTCTTCGCAGCGACAGCAGCCTTTTGTTCCGTCCCAACGTTCAGGATTCCAACCTCGTGAGCCTTCTAGGTTTGGAGTACCTTCGAGACCTCAGTTTTTGGGACCGCAGCAGGCTCAAGCGAATGCCTTGACGAGAGAGCAGGCTGATGAGATACCTACGGGAGTGATTCAAGGTACATGCTTTATATTTGATTTTCCTGCACGAGTTTTGATTGACACTGGAGCATCACACTCTTTCATTTCTGAGTTGTTTGTGTATGAGCGTGGGTTGAGTTCTTCCCCACTGTGTGATGTTGTATCCGTGTCCACCCCTGCTGGTGTGAGTCTGTTGTCCCGACGGGTGGTGTTGGATTGCTTGATTAGATTTGATGAGCATGTTTTGATGACCAATCTGATTGTTTTGGGAATTCGAGATTTTGATTGTATCTTGGGTATGGATGTGCTGACTGAGAATAGAGCGACCGTTGATTGTTTCCATGGTGTGGTGAGTTTTAGGTCTCGACCTGGAGAGAAATGGGAGTTCTATGGTGCTGATTCGCGACCTAAGATCCCTATGTGTCCGCCATGGAGATGTTTAGTTTTTTGTCGCTGGAAAATTCAGGGTTTATGATCTATGCCCTAGATGTTTCTCGTGAGTCGATAGTGGAGTTGAGCGATGTTCCGATTGCTCAAGAGTTCCCAGATGTGTTTCCAGACAAGATTCCTGGATTTCCTTCGAGAAGAGAGATCGACTTCAGTATAGAGTAGGTGCCTGGTACAGCCCCGATTTCTAGAGCTCCGTATCGGTTGGTGCCAGCAGAGTTGAAAGAGCTCAAGGATCAGTTGAGAGATCTTCTTGAGAAAGGCTTCATTAGACCGAGTATGTCGCCTTGGGGAGCTCGTGAAGAAGAAAATGGATCTATGAGGATGTGCGTTGATTTTCGGTAATTGAACAAAGCGACAGTGAATAACAAGTATCCGTTGCCTAGGATTGATGACCTTTTCGATCAGTTGCAAGGATCGGCTGTGTACTCGAAGATTGATCTGCGATCTGGCTATCATCAGTTGTGGATTAGAGACGCTGATGTAGCGAAGGGCATTATGAGTTTCTTGTGATGCCATTTGGATTGACGAATGCTCCTGCTGTGTTCATGGATTTGATGAATCACGTCTTTAGCGAGTACATTGATCGATTCGTGATTGTCTTCATAGACGACATCTTGGTGTATTCGAGGAGTTTCAGAGAGCATAAAGAGCACTTGAGGCTAGTGATGCAGAGACTGAGAGACTCAAAATTGTATGCCAAGTTCAGCAAGTGTGAATTTTGGCTAGACAGAGTTATCTTCTTGGGTCATGTGATTTCAGCGCAAGGAATTTCTGTAGATCCTAGTAAGGTCGAAGCGGTTCTTAACTGGGAGCGACCTAGGGATGTTTCCGAGATCCGTAGTTTCTTGGGATTGGCTGGCTATTATAGGCGTTTCATTGAGAAGTTTTCTTCGATAGCCAGGCCGATGACTCAGTTGACCCATAAGGATAGGAAGTTTGTTTGGACTGATGAGTGTGAGTCGAGTTTTCAGATGTTGAAGGATAAGTTGACTACTGCTCCTGTTTTGGCCTTGCCTTCGGGTTCGGGAGGTCTTGTGGTGTGCTCCGATACTTCTCTGAGTTGTTTAGGGTGTGTTTTGATGTAGAACGGGTACGTGAGTGTGTATGCGTCTCGTCAATTGAAGCCTCATGAGACGAGATACCCCGTTCATGATCTAGAGTTGGCTGCGATTTGTTTGCCTTGAAGATATGGCGACACTATCTGTATGGTGAGGAGTTTGTGGTGTACACCGACCACAAGAGTTTGAAGTATATCTTCACCCAGTCGGATTTGAATATGAGGCAACGTCGTTGGATGGAGTTGCTTAAGGATTTTGATTGCGAGATATAGTATGAGCCTGGGCGGATGAACTTGGTAGCCGATGCTTTGAGTAGGAAAGCCCAGCCTGCTATGCTAACATCCTTGAGAATCTCGAGAATCCACGAACAGTTGAGTACTTCTGGTTGGCGATTCCAGCCGAGTGATCAATACTTCATAGTTTCTTCGATCCAGGTTGAACCACACATTGTGAGTGACATCAGAGAGGCGCAGAGGACTGATCCGTATATCCATGAGTTGAGGATTAAAGCCCAGAATGGTCAGTCTGAAGATTTCTCTGTTGCTTCGGATGGATTTTTAAGATTTTGTGGTAAATTGGTGGTCCCGAATTTGATTGATTTGAAAGAGACTATTCTGAATGAAGCGCATTGCAGTCGATATAGCGTACATCCGGGGGAGAATAAGATGCACCATGCTTTGAAATCTCACTACTGGTGGGAAGGCATGAAGAGCGACATTTCTGGTTTTTTTGCTCGATGCTTGAATTGCCAGCAGGTCAAGGCCGAGAGAATGAGGCCTGGTGGATTGTTGCAGAGTTTAGAAGTGCCTCAATGTAATTGGGAGCACATCGCCATGGATTTTGTGACTCATTTGCCTCGATCGAGTAGGGGATGCAATGCGATTTGGGTTGTGATTGATAGACTCTCTAAGTCAGCCCATTTCATTCCCTATGATGTGAGGTGCTAGATGAAGAAAATGGCGAAGTTGTATGTCGACCATGTGGTTAGATTGCATGGAGTGTCTGTTTCGATAGTGTCAGATAGAGATCCGAGATTCACCTCTCGATTTTGGAAGAGTTTGCAAGCAGCATTGGGTTCGAGATTGGTGATGAGCACTGCTTATCACCCCCAGACAGATGGCCAATCTGAGAGGACTATTCAGACTTTAGAAGATATGCTGCGTGCAGTTGTGATGGATTTCAGTGGTGGCTGGCAGGATTCTTTGTCCTTAGTTGAGTTTTCTTACAACAACAGCTACCAAGTGACTATTGGAATGGCTCCGTTTGAAGCTTTGATGGTCGTAAGTGTAGATCTCCGATCTGTTGGGAAGAAGTTGGTGAGAGACAGCTTTCTACTCCTGAGTTTGTGCAGCATATGAAAGATCGGGTTGAATTGATTCGGAGTAGAATGAAAGTTGTACAAGATAGATATGCTAGCTATGCTAATAAGCGACGCAGACCGTTAGAATTTGAGGTTGGCGATCGTGTATTTCTCAAGATTTCTCCTTTCAAGAGCGTTATGAGATTCAGATATAAGGGTAAGTTAGCTCCTCGATTCGTTGGCCCCTTTGAGATCGTTGAGCGAATTGGACAGTTGACTTATAGATTGAAGCTGTCTGATGAGTTAGCAGCGATGCATGATGTATTTCATGTGTCAATGTTGAGAAAATATGAGCCAGATCCATCCCATGTGTTGAGGAATGATGAAGTAGAGCTAGACCAGACCCTGAGCTATGTCGAATATCCAGTGCAGATTCTGGACTGGAAGGAGAAGCAAGTGAGGAATAAGGTGATACCGCTGGTGATGGTCCAATGGAACAAGCATGGACGTGAAGAAGCTACCTGGGAAGTTGAGGAAAAGATGAGACAGGAGTGGCCTCATCTGTTTGAGCTATAGCAGCAGCGTTTCAGGTAACTTCTAGTTTGATTGATTTTGTGATTGAGTGATTTTGCTGCTGAATTGAGATTCTGTTTAGTATTGAGATTTACTAGGCAGTATGGCATGAGTATATTAGGAATGGTGTCTAGTATACTGTGTCGTGAATAAGCTATCTTGCTGTTGTGATTTTGATTTGATAACTATACTGATTTCGAGGACGAAACCGATTCTAGTGGGGGAGAGTGTGAGGACTAGAAATCTGTTAAGTATAATTTAATGGCTAATCATCTTGTGGATTAAGATTTCACGGAAATTGTGATTTTTAGGTGCTCAGATTTAGACGTAGAGTGATCAGCAGTGAGAGGTTGGCTATCGGGTGAGATCTGCGTCGAATTGGGATTCCAGTAGTAATTCAGACGTGAGGATCATCGCTTGGAAGAAGCTAGGCCAGCAGCGCCTTTGTGCAAGAAATTGCGGGCGTTCAGATGTTGTCTAACGTGTTTTCAGTATCGGGTGTTGATACGTCATCGTTTGAATTAGTTTGAACGACAGCGTTTTGGATTAGAGAAGAAGGCAGCAGTGAGTTGCTTGAGCATTCAGATGTTGGTATTTAGCAGTAGCGCAAACAGATGTCAACACTAGTCAACTCAGCAGTGAGAGTGTAGCGAGAAGCAGCTGTTAGCGTTAGCGCGCGTGTGCGAGAAGGAGCCACGTAGTAGTCAACACAGCTGAGTTGACCACTGGTGTTGTTAACGTAGTTCAGCTGTTGCTAGTGTAAGATATCTGTTTCAGCTGTTGGAGCTATGCTACGTCGTTTTAATAAGTTGGAGCGACGTCGTTTGCTGTATGAGTTATAAGGGCATTGAAACGTCTGAATTGTATCAGCAGATGGCGAAAGCTGGATTCAGTTTTGAGAGGGCGTTTGCCTTAGCGTATGAGGATCTGAATTGAGCAGAACAGTAGTGACTTGAGGGATTTATATATCAAGTGCTGCTCATCACTTAGCGTAATTTTGACCCCGATATTTCTTATCTCTTTCTTCGGAACCCTCGATAGTTACTGTTCATTCGAACCCTTCTCCGGTAGATCGCCGTCGATTTCCGCCGTTGTTTGGAGCGAGACTGGTGGCGTTGAGCTCGTCGAACCCTTCTCCGGTAGATCGCCGTCGATTTCCGCCGTTGTTTGGAGCGAGACTGGTGGCGTTGAGCTCGTCCTGAGTGGCTCTTTCGATTGATTGTTGGGGATCCGGATCCGCCCCCCGGCGAGGCAGCGGAAGAACATAGAATAAACAACCGGGAGACGATCAATACGAAAAATTCAATAACAATTATCGACATACATAGGGGGTTCAAAACCACTAACTTGCTGGCACTTGTGCCTGGCTCCAACCGCAGTTACAATAACGTCGGCTCTTCTCGGTAGATTGTGGTAGATATCGCCAATCCGGTCCACGACCAGAAACGAGACTCCTTCGTCAGCCTGCACTAGAAGGACTGACGAGATCAGCACGAACGGATTCTCCTCGTCGAATTGGCTGGAAACGAATTTCCAGCGACGACGGGTGGCGGCGGCGGCGGCTTGTGGGAGAGAGGAGGGGCGGCTAGCACAAGGTCTAGGGTTTTGGGAGTTGTGTCAAGTGTAGTTAAGTCTAGGTTTAAGCTTAATTAAATAAGCTCAAGTGTTGGACTTGGACCGGCCCAACGGGCCTGGGTCCAATGATGAACATTCAGTTCATCTCCACCACCGAGACTTCATCGTAACTCCGATCGCCGATCAGATCGGACCGATCGATTCAGTTTCTAAAAATGAATGTTATGATCTGAAAAACCATTTTTCAGAACCCCAGTGCAAAATGACCGTTTTGCCCCTCAACAGCGGGAAACCCCGGTTTGACCCCTGTTGACTTTTAGGAAGTCGCACTTCCCGAAATCCTCTTCTCGTGCTCAACACATTGAGCTGAGTATCCGTGCGGGAATCTCGAATCTAGTACTTGTGTGACCCTCAATGGTTCAGGGATACAGCTAGCCGTGGGCCCACAACCATTGTGGCTCTGGAATCACAATTCCGTACCTGCCCAACGGATCATGGTAAAGCGTCTAGCAACATCGCCCCATGATCCCCTAGGTATCACTGATAGTGCCTGCAAGAACCAGTTGGTCGTGGTTAGCGTACAGTACGGTCCTTTCCATGAATATATCCCGATCAGATCAACGACCATTGGTAAATCGAGAGTCGCTATAGATCCGATAGCTATGCATACATCTTGGAGATCAAATAGTGACATCGCGAGTGTAACTAGGTAAACACATTTACCTAAAACACTTCTAGTACTCTGGCCAGAGATTTATACACTATTATCCCCTCAGATAGCATAGGATATCCACGCATGTCTGCGAGCGGTGAATCCTCGACAACGATGCAACGACTCCTACATGCATCGGGGTCTCACCCAATCCCGACGCCTGGTGACCCCAAGTGAGTCGGCAAACGGGTCAAAGTGAGACGCCTATCATGTAGAGTCTCAATGACGTTTCGAGTCGTGAGGACTAATCAGTACAACCAAGACCTCGGACTTATCCACTCGACAAATGGTAACCACTTGGAAAGTCCGAACGAGGGTAGTTCGATAGATTACCAGGTCACTATCTATCTGCATGCTCAGAACATCACAATTTTCCCTACCAATGAAACATGGTACTTTGCATCGCAGATACTAGTCTCGAACTCGGGCGGCCTTATCCTCATTTTGACGGCCCAATCGACTAGGAACATGTTCAGAATACACTGCGACTATTAGATGTGTTTCATGATAGCAGTCATACCCACTATCACATCTAACATACACTTAGGTGTATTCTAGGTCTTTACTCAACGCAATTGTAAATCATTACACACATAATGAAAGTAAAGAACGCCATATAAAAGAATGCGAATATCATATATATAAAGATTGTTTCATACAAGAGTCTATAAACCCACACGCCACAAGTTGGCTAGTTGGGCATCTACTCTAACATTGATACCAGTTAAGTGGCTTGAATTGACGTTAGAGGAGAAGCGCGAAGAAGCTGGGAGTAGTGTGTTCTCGCGACATCTGAGTAGAGCAATCTCCTGTCCGTGTGAGCTTCTGGATTTGAGCTCCAGGGAAGTCCCTGCTGTGTTGGACGTGACTAGTGGAGGAAGCTGGTTGTGTATGCTGGAACTGCCATGCCTGAGTAGGATCTGTTGAGTTAGAATTTGAAAATTTGAGGTACGGGTTGAGCTGCTATAAACAGCTATGAGCATGAACATGCCTATATTTCATGTTATTGAGATCTGTTTGAGATGATGCTGTGTTTACGTGAGCAGATGTTATCTGGTGATTCATTGATCTCTGTTTTCACGTATTGATATTGTATGCATTGAGAATTGATTATTGAATGGCATTCATGCATACATATTGAGCCTGATTGATCGATTGAGAACCTGAGTTAGAGCCACGTTGTGACCGACAAACATATGTGTCGTGCCTGAAAGGTCCAACGCTATCATCGGAGTGGTGGCCGACTGATTGGTTGTGTCTGAAAACCACCGAGCTGTGATGGCTGACGGGCCTGATGATCACGGACCGATGATTTCCCCGGTTGATACACTGTGCGGGTATAGAGGCTTGATTGAGATTACTGCCAGCTGATTAGCAGGCCTTGTTAACCGAATCCTTTGACAGCCTCATGCATTTCATAACTTGAGATATAGCATGTTTCATGATTTGCTGTTTTTAGATAGCTCTTCGTACTGAGGCTTGACCTCGTATTTCTTTTCCTGCTTTTGTGTTGTTTGGATCTGTGTGCCCAGTTGCAGGACCTTCAGGTAACCAAGCTGGACAGACTGGAACTCCAGCTGGTCGATCCCCATTTCCTTGAAGTCCCAGTTATTTTATTATGTATTGAACCAGGGGATGCCTTGCGTTTTTATGTATCGGGGATCTGTATCTGAATTGTTATTTGAGATTACCTGTTGTTGTATGAGTCTTGATTTAAACTTATATTTTGATTATGACTATTTGAAGACATGATTTGGTTCAGGCCCAACTTTATTTCGAAAATTTTTAGCCCTATTTTATGCTTCCGCGTTTATGTGCTTAATTGTGCTATTAATCCATGTTAATTAGCATGGGGCCTGACAGCTTCTCACTTCTGAACAACAATCCAACCGCTGATAGCTCACTCAACAGCTGATCCCTCAATCAGCAGTTGAATACGCGCACAACCCAACAGCTGAGTCCTAGCGCTAAATCAAAACACTGTCGTTCCAACTAATCCAAACGACGACGTACTAGCACCCGCAACTGAAAACACTCTAATCGCCGCTACAACTGGAAGCGATCATCCACTGCTGAATTTCACACTTAACCAATTCCGATGGCTACTCCAAGCCATCTACTCACAACTGGTCCGATCCCGATCAACATCTGAACAGCAGAATGTTTGGGTCTCATAGATTATCACAGGTACTTGGTTTGTATTTGATTTTCCTGCACGTGTGTTTTTTGATACAGGAGCGTCGCATTCTTTTATTTATGATGCATTTGTGGTTGAGCATGGTTTGCATACCACTACCTTGTGTGATATTGTATCTGTTGCGACTCCTGCCGGCGCGAGCCTGTTCTCCCAGGAGATTTTGTTGAATGGTGTTCCTAGGTTTGGCGAGAGTGTGTTGTTAGCCAACCTGATCAGGCTAGTGATGTGGGATTTTGACTATATAGTGGGAATGTACGTGTTCCTGGTTTTCCTCCGAGGCGGGAGATAGACTTCAGCATTGAGTTGGTTCCTGGTACAGCTCCGATTTCACGTGCTCCGTATCGTTTAGCGCCTGCTAAGGTGAGGGAGCTTAAGGAGCAGCTTAGTGATTTGCTGTAGAAGGGATTCATTATGCCTAGCATGTCCCGGTGGGGAGCACCTATCTTGTTTCTTAAGAAGAAGGACGGGTCGATGAGGATGTGTATCGACTTTAGGCAGTTGAACAAGGCGACAGTGAAGAACAAGTACCCTTTGCCTAGGATCGGCGACTTGTTTGATCAGCTTCAGGGTTCGGCTGTGTTTTCTAAGATTGATCTTCATTCGAGGTACCATCAGTTGCGCAGCCGTGAGCAAGATGTTGAGAAGACTGCGTTCCGTACGAGGTATGGGCATTATGAGTTTCTAGTTATGCCTTTTGGTTTGACGAATGCTCCTGCAGTTTTCATGACCTTGATGAATAGAGTCTTTAGAGAGTTCATCGATCAGTTTGTGATTATGTTTATCGATGATATTTTGGTGTACTCTAAGACTCTGATGCAGTATAAAGAGCATTTGATGCTAGTTCTTCAGAAGCTTCGAGACTCGTAGCTGTATGCTAAGTTCTCCAAGTGCGAGTTTTGGTTAGACCGAGTCGTGTTTCTGGGTCATGTGATTTCTGTTGATGGTATTTCTGTGGATCCCAGTAAGGTTGAGGCTGTTCTTAACTGGGAGCGTCCCAAGAGCGTTGCGGAGATTCGTAGTTTCTTGGTTCTGGCTGGCTATTATCATTGTTTTATCGAAGGACTTTCTAGTATAGCTAAGCCAATGACGTAGTTGACTCAGAAGGACAAGCGTTTTGTTTGGACAGAGCAATGCGAGAATAGTTTTCTGTTGCTCAAGGAGAAGCTAACTTCTGCGCCTGTGTTAGCTCTGCCATGTGGTTTAGGTGGTTTTGTAGTTTGTGCAGATGCTTCCTTGAATGGATTGGGTTGTGTGTTGATGCAGAATGGTCGAGTCATTGCATATGCCTCTCGACATTTGAAGCCGCATGAGACTCGTTACCCAGTTCATGATTTGGAGTTAGCAGCAGTGGTTTTTGCTTTGAAGATTTGGCGCCACTACCTGTATGGTGAGCAATTTGTGGTGTACTCTGACCACAAGAGTCTTCAGTATCTGTTTTCTCGGTCATATTTGAATATGAGACAGCGTATATGGATGGAGCTGCTAAAGGATTTTGATTGTGAGATCAAATACCAGCCTGGGAAGATGAATGTAGTTTCTGATGCATTGAGCTGAAAGGCTCAAGTGGCGATGTTGGCTTCGATGCAGATTTTGAAGGTGCATGAGCATCTTAGCACTACTGGTTGGAGGTTTTACCCCGCTGAGGATTATGTTGTGGTGTCTTCTTTCCAAGTTGAGCCACAAATTGTTGCTAGCATTAGAGCTGCTCAAAGGACAGATCCTTCCATCCATAAGTTGAAGCTGAAGGTGAGAGTTGGACAGTTGGAAGACTATACTGTCTCTTCTGATGGTTGTTTGAGGTTTCGTGGCAGGCTTGTTGGGTTGATATTAAGGAAGAGATTTTGCGAGAAGCTCACTGCAGTAGATATAGTGTCCATCCTGGTGCAAGGAAGATGTATAATGCCTTGAAGCAGCATTACTGGTGGGAAGGTTTGAAGAGTGATGTTGCTGATTTTGTGGCTAGATGTCTGAATTGTCAACAAGTCAAGGCAGAGAGGATGAGACCTGGTGGTTTGTTGCAAAGCTTAGAGGTGCCCCAATGGAATTGGGAGCACATAGCGATGGATTTTGTCACGCATTTGCCTCGTTCCAGCAGAGGTTGTGATGTGGTTTGGGTTGTGATAGACAGATTGTCGAAGTTTTCGCACTTCATTCCCTACAACATGACCTATTCTTTGAAGAATATGGCGAAGCTGTACATAGACTTTGTGGTGCGTTTTCATGGTGTGCCAGTTTCGATTGTTTCAGATCGTGATCCGAGGTTTACTTCCAGGTTTTGGAAGAGTTTGCAAACAGCTTTGGGAACTAGATTGGCTATGAGTACAGCTTATCACCCCCAAACAGATGGCCAATCTGAGAGGACTATCCAGATTTTAGAGGATATGTTGAGATCTGTTGTGATGGATTTTAGTGGTAGCTGGCAAGACTTGTTGTCTTTTGAGTTTTCCTATAATAACAGCTATCAGGTCACGATTGGTATGGTACCGTTTGAAGCTTTGTATGACAGAAAGTGTAGATCGTCGATATGTTGGGAAGAAGTGGGGGAGAAGCAGCTGTCTTCTCCAGAGTTTGTGCAGTAGATGAGAGATCAGGTGGACTTGATTCGCCAGAGAATGAAAGATGCACAGATCACCAAGCCAGTTATGCGAATAAGAGGCGTATGACTTTAGAATTTGAGGTTGGTGATATAGTTTTCCTTAAGGTTTCTCCTTTCCGCAGTGTTATGAGATTTGGTCTCAAGGGAAAGTTAGCTCCTCGTTATGTTGGTCCTTATGAGATCTTAGAGAGGATTGGTCCTTTGGCTTATCGGCTGTTGTTGCCACCAGATTTGTCTTCCTTACATGATGTGTTTCATGTTTCGATGCTGAGGAAGTACGAGCCAGATCCCTCGCATGTTTTGAGTACTGACGAGGTGGAGTTAGATCGGACTTTGAGCTATGTTGAGTATCCCTTGCAGATCTTGGATAGAAAAGAGAAACAGCTGAGGAACAAAACCATTCCTTTGGTGATGGTTCTGTGGAGCAAACATGATAGAGAGGAAGCTACGTGGGAACTGGAAGAAAGGATGCAGCGGGAGCGTCCGAATCTGTTTGTGTGAGCGTTTCCTAGATTCCAGTAGTTGGTTCCTTGTTATTTCTCAGTAGATGTTTGCTTAAGTTCTTTTCCCCAGTTATCTTGAACTCTTGTTTTGGAGTTGATTGATTTCGAGGATGAAATCATGTTTTAGTGGGGGAGAGATGTGAGACCCGAAAGCTGATAAGATTAATTGAGTTAATTAATCGTGTTTTATTGAGATCAGCTTTGCGTTGATGAGCTTGGAGAAGCTATCGGGTTTTGTTTTAGTCCTTAGAACAGTTCTGGAGAGTTAGAGTTGGCGCAAAATCTGTTCAGTAGTTAGCACGGGTCATCGCTGAATGTTGGAGTTCAGCAGTGGTGACGTCAGCAGTTGTCGCTGAATGTTGGCGTTCAGCAGTGGTGACGTCAGCAGTTGTCGCTGAATGGTTTGTATTCAGCAGTCGTAGCGAGATCACTTGTCGCTGAGCACTAGAGAGCGCGCTAGCGTGTATCAGTAGTGAGTAGCTAAGCGTCGTCGTTTGGATTAGTTGGAACGACAGAGTTTTGGATTAGTGAATAAGACTCAGCTGTGAGTTGCGTTAGCTACAGCTATGTGAGAGATCTGTGTTGCGTTGCGAACAGATGTTGGTTAGTTGTTCAGCAGTGAGTAGCGGGTGACGTGTCCAGTTGCGACAGTAGTTCTCTGCGACGTCGATTGAGTTAGTAGAGATCTTTTTTGGCTTAGAGAGGATCTGTTGCAAGATCTGTTTGCGAGCGGGAATATCAGTTGTGATAGCTTAAGTTGTCGGTGTACTGTTCCCAGTTTCTGTCAGCAGTGAGATTTAATAGGGAGCTTGGCCTTGTTCTCTATTATTGTTCCCGACACTTAGAATATTTCGCGATAGCAATTCTGTCGCGATACCCTAGCTACTGTTCACCGAACCTTATCTTCTTTGATTGCCAACGGTAGACAGCTCCGATTGAAGTAAGAGTGGTAGCGTTGGACTCCTCTTGCTGAGACGCTTCGTTTGGATATTGTTTTCGAACGTTTGCTTGAAGCTGGTGAGGTGTGCGAAGACATCTCCCTTGTGTAGTCTGTTAGCATAAGCGTCGGATTTCGCTCCTAGCTTGTTGGGGTAAGTAAAGTTCCTGACTTTGAGCTTTGTTTAGAGCTTTCTGTTGAGTTAGAGAGGTAGGATTAGCGCTGGTGGAGTTTGTAACTCCAAGCTGCTGTTTTCTGTGCTTCGGTCCCTGAGGAATTGTGTATTACCGTTGAGCAGGTGATAGATATGTGTGCTCGGGACGTCATTGTGGCAATCTGCTGTATAATTGTTGCACAGAGAATTGAGGTACGGATGTGAGCTTGTTGTTGCTAGCTGTGCCTGTTCTGTTGATTTGAGAGTACCAGGATGCTGTGTTTGAGGACGAGCGGGTAGTTCCCGTATACCTCATAGGCCGAGCGGGTAACTCTCGTGTCCCTCTTCTCCCTGCTGGGGTTTGTTAGCCGCTATGAGCGGAGTGGGTAGCTCCCACATCTCATGAGTGGGAAACAGCAGGTGGAGCTGTTTATTTAGCATCTGGTACGGTGTACTGGAGATGAGTGGGTAGCTCCCATGTGCTCAGTATACCCCGTGGCCACTGTCTGTTTTTCCTTTGATCAGATCTTGCTGTTGAGCTGTTGTTGCGATCCTTTGGCTCCCTGCTTTCGGTTGTAGCCTTGATCCCTTGCATAGCATTTTCATATTTATCTGTTGCTTTCCTTATGCTGTTTGTATTGCTCTCCGTACTGGGGTTTGACCCTGATGTCCCTCTGGGGCTTGTGTATTGTTGCCTGTATGTGTTTTCAGGATTTCCAGGTTTCTCTGCTGGTCGTGGCTTTGACCCAGCTGGAGGTGCCCCAGGAGGTGGATAGAGTGTCCCAGTTAGCGTATAGCATATATGTACTAGTATTGTTAGCCGAGGAATGCCCTGTGCTTGTGGGATTCAGTTGTATGCTGTAGTACTTGTATTTGTGTAAACGTTGTACTCTTGTACTGAGTGTTTGTAAACTGGGATATTTTAAGTATGGTTGTATTTTAAATTATATGTTTTAAACCGTCAGGCCTAAAGCGAAAATTTTAAGCCACTTTTTGTATGCTTCCGCTATTGTTTTGCGTGGTTTAACTCTGAGTAGAGCACGAGGCCTGACATGCTGGTTTAGCGCTATAACCAGCGTTGGCGCGATCCGGTTTCCCGTTACGTGCTGGTTTTGCAAAACGAAATTTTAAATTTCATGTAATTTGTGTTTTTCAATCCTAATAGAGTTAGTTAAGAACAGTGTAAAATGTCTACGCTGGTACAGTACAAAGACTAACAAATAGATCAGATGGTAACAGAAAAGATCAGCTCAGAATGTATCAGCAGAGATCAGAATCAGCTTAGAGCAGTTGTGAACAAGAGCATCTCAGAATGAAGAGCAGAACATATCAGAATAGTTCAAGAGCAGAACAGATGAAGGAGCAACCAGCTCGGAGAATAAACCAGGTCGGACCAGACCAGCTCGGAGCAAAGTAGTTTTAACAAAATTATTGAGAAGACTGTTCAAACTGATTTCTGTATTGTCAAATATCAGGTACGAGATTCACATTCTCATATTCAGCAAAGGCTGCAGCGCATTTAATGAAAAGAGTTCAAAGTCAACAAAGCCTACAATTGAATTAAATGATAAATGACACAAGGTACAACATTGTCAGAACTTTACAACGGCTACAACTTTGTGTCCAAAAGATATAATTGCAAAAAGCTTTACATACATCAAGCAGGCAGCAAGCAGCAAAGAGTGTACTGCACAAGAGATACACGAGAGCAGAATGGAATGCGTGAAAAAGAACACAAGTGCAGAAAGGCACAAAACAGAATACCGAAGGCAGTGCATAGTCAAAAGTTGCACACCCAGGTGGCAGCTGGTGTGCAAGCTGGTCTCATCCCCAGGTGTGAGCTGGTGCACAAGCCGAGAGCTTAAATAAGTAAACATATTCGACTGCACAAGACAGGGAAGACAATGAGTTATCAGCTTAGGCAGAAGCACTTCCCAGTGTGTGAGAAAACGGCCGAGAGAGTGAGCTTACACTGTAAACTTCTCACACACAGATTCACTCATAATTTTGACAGTTGAGCTGTATAGATTAGTGAGTGAATCACAAACACAAACCATCTTTGTAGTCTTTCTCACTGAGACGCAAAAGAAGTGTTAGTTAGACACACACCCTGCAAGCTGGTGTGCATTTGTGGCTAGGAGTTCTCGTAGCTCCTATCGATCCGTCATGTGTGGAAGAAGGGAGAAGTATGAGATTCAGTTCTGAACATCCATAAACAAATTGCAACGTACTTTTATTTACAGCTTTCTGCAATTGCATCGCATACATGTCTTTAAACCTGTAATTAGTTTTTGATTTTCAGTGGGTAGTTCAGGTTGTTTCCGCATGATTTTATATATTACCTGATCTACATCTCGGTGCACAAACCTTTCAAGAACACTGAGATATTGCAGCTCAAGATTTAACAGACCAGATCACGCGATCTGGACCAGCTAGCAGAGGTGCTGGTCCAGCTCAGGCGTGATCTGGTTTTCGTATTGCGTGCTTCTTTTTTCAAATAATTTTTAAAATGCACGTAATCTGTTTTTAGTTCCAAGTTCTGGTGTCTGAGCTGTGTGAGAGCTAACGGCACCCCAATATGGGATCATCAATTTGTATCAGAGCTCGGAACCTCAGTGTTTGAACAGCTTGTTTATTTATATTCATTAAATATGTCGATCTCTCACAATAAAATTCATATGTTTTCTATGGAAGATAACACTATTTTTCTACGTGCTGGTTTAGCGCTGTAACCAGCGTTGACGCGATCCGGTTTCCCGTTATGTGCTGTTTTGCAAAACAAAATTTTAAATTGCACGTAATTTGTGTTTTTCGATCCTAACAATTGGTATCAGAGCAGGTTGTTCTTGAAAGTGCATTTTAAATTGAAAATTTTTAACGGTTTTAGAAATACTTTCTGCTCTATTAAGTGCTTTTCTGTGAAAGCTTGTCTGTGCTACAAAATGGTTTTAAAGATTTTAAACCCCACTCTATGAAGATAGGGGGAGTAATGATGTTTGAATAGCAGAGCACTGGACCAAGAGTGAAAGGTGCGGCAACATCTCTTCTGTCGAGCTGACAGATTGCGGGAAGCCAAGACCTCTTACTTTGGATGTGCTGAAAAAATAGCGCAAATGACAGAGTTCGAGAGAAGTGGAAGAGATTCTGTGAATTCAAATATCATTTATCTTCAAGTCCTTATAGATGAGCATTTTTCTGTAGCCTGGAACTTGTTTTCAAAATCTCATCTCATGCACTTGTTTTGACAAACTATCTTCCCTTGCAAAAATCATTTCGATTTCAAAAATAAAATTACCTCGTGCTCTGTTGAGGGGGAGTTTTGTTTTTAAATATTAAGGGGGAGACATGATTCGAAAGCTTTTTTGATTCCCACAAAAAGGGGGAGACATATTTTCAACCATTAACATACGTGCATATATTTATTCATGTTTTGTGTAAATCAACAAGGGGGAGATTGTTGGATCTGTTTTTACATATCAGAAAATTTTGATTAACACAAAACCTGTTATTATCTTAATAACGGTTTAAGAGTGATGTGCAGTTGATAGTCTGGAGAAGACAATGAGATATCCAAACTGGAACAGTGAGGGGACGCCTAAGCTGATCTAGTTGAAGATATATACTCTGGAACAGTAAGGGAACGCCCGAGCTGGTACAGCAGAAGACTTCCAGATTGCAGGGAACACCAAGCTGGTTCACCAGTGAACCAGCTTGGTGCAAGAGCAGTTCAGGGATCAAGTGCAGTGAGATCCAGTGAAGTGCAGAACTGTTCAAGTGCAGATCAAGTACAGCACAAGTGCAGTGTTCAAGTGTAGAGCCGTGTACAAGCGCAGTGATCAAGTGCAGGTCAGATCACTAAGCACAACTATAATCAGTTCATCATAGGATCTCAGTCTAGTGAAAGACTGAATCAGAACTGATTATTATGTCCTTAGAAGAAGGGATATAATCACTGGTGCAAGATTTCAGTTTTTTCAAGGATAAGGTTTAAAGTACCTTCGAAAAACTGGCTCAATCAACCAGTGAAAGCTCCGTGTACTTACTGATGGTTTGGAAAAGGTGTCTGAATGGATCAAGATCTAGCAAGTACGCATAATCAGAGAAGAGAAAACCTGATCAGGGATCATAGTTAAGCTGATGAGAAGAGAAGAAGAGAGCTTTGACCATCTCAGAAGGGTTCATTGTGGAATATGAAGAGGACAAATCTGTGAGAAGCTTGACGAGCTCGAGGTGAAACCCGTAGAATAATAAGAAATGCGGTGGCAGGAATCTGTGATCGTGAACTTCGCAGATGGAGAAGATTCCTGTAGTGAGAGAAGAAACCTGTAACGTCCCAAAATCCATAGGACCACATTTATGAACCCTTTTATTTTTAAGGACCATTTTGTTATTGCGAGCATTCTGATTTTAGCTTTGATTCATTTTTTTTATTTATTTAAAAGCTGATTTCTTAATTTCAGATTTGAGACACTGTTCAGAAGGTTTCCGGACAGATTTCTCCTCAAGCACAAACTCGAGCAGATTTCAGATTTCAGATTTCGAAAATAAAATGCTTTGGATTGAGCAATTAGTTCTTTTCAAAATCCTTTGGCAAATTTTCAAATTTAAAACAGTGAATGGGAGCTTTTTACAAATCTTTCAAAAAGGACAAATAGTTGGTAGGATATCACATGTCTACTCGAGTGTTTTCACATAATGACAATCATGCTCTCTTATATGATTGTCTACGTGAAGTTTGAGTCATTTTCACTTGTTAAGAAAATCTTTCATTCTCTTAAACTCTCTGGAACTCGTCGTGGGTGCTTGAGGAAACTGTCTGCAGGAACCAGCTGAGTCTTCGTGTTTCCAGTGTTAAGGCAAGTAAAAGCTGATTCTTTGCTACACCATTAAAGCATATATATTGATTTTTCCTCAGTTCTGTGTTTGCTTGCCTGTTTAAGTCAAAATACAGCTATGTTTATGTTCATGCTTGGTTACGAAAATGAAATTTCGGGTTCACAGAAATGTTTTCTGTGTTAAAAACTCTTTAGCATGTTTCAATAAAGATATTGTTGATTTCAAAACCATTGAGCTTACATAATCTAGTTTATGGTTCGAGTATGAAGTTCTTCCTTCTGGTGAATGGCGGTGTCTGGACATGACTCCAAGTAATCGGCGATGCTGGTCGAATCGGGATTTTCGTTCTGGTTTGATAGGCGGAACTGGTATCTTTGGACATCGTTCGTGATGCTGCAGCACTAGCTTAATACCCAAATCTGTTCTCCTACGCTAGCGACCAGTTTCTCTTATATACATGTCAAATCTGTTTCCCACATCTGAAGTCTGTTTCGTACCTAAACACTGCTTTCTACAGTTAAATCCATTTTCCCGCTAGCAATGCCGACCCTGGCCAAATCTGTTCCTCGCTAGCACTACTATTCTCGATAGCCAAATCTGCTTTGATGCTAGCGACACCACAGTCAAGTCTGCTTCACGCTAACGATACTGTTCCTACAGTCACATCTGTTTAACGTTAGCGATACCACTTCTATAGCCAAATCTGCTTTCATGACTAAGATCTGTTTTTCACCCGAGTATTATTTTGTTAGCCAAATCTGTTTTCACTCCAACGATAAACTCCCAGTAGTCAAATATGATGCTCAGTGAGATTTTAAAGAGAAACGAGTTTTAAAGGAAGTGAACCCTGATGATTTCCAGATCTGATTTCAACCAGATATGAGTTTAAAGGAAGAAATTTTTAGTTTTAAAGGATTTATGGCGTAGATAACAGACAATCACACGGAATGGTGAGCAGCTCTCGAGAGTGTCAGTTGGCCCTTCATACGGAAGGGTGAGCAGTCGTCGAGCGTGTTAGTTGCCCCTTCAGATAGGGCTTCATGCCATAAAGACTGAATTGTAACTTGATCAAGTGCCTACGGACCTAAGGAGAGCTTCTAAGCCATAAATCACAAGAAAATTATGATGAGATCTGGGTTGTTTCCCAAATCTGATTTTACGAAAGATGTTTATGATTAAATGTCTTCCTTTAAACTAAGTTATGTTCAAATATGAATGTGTCTGCCTGCATTAAGTGATCTTGTTGTTCTCAGATTTTACTTGCTGAGTCCCTAGGCTCATTAGCTTTTAATGGTGCAGGTGAGACAGATCTGGGGCAGACGGGCGGCAGGAGCTGAACCAGCTGTGGTGCATGTGTTTATCAAGGGCCGATGTTTTCCATGCAGTTGTTGTTGTTTTTGATCTTTTGTCAAATCTGTATTAGATCCATTACAACAACAGAGGGTTCATATAGAATTATAGAAGTTGTAATATCGCACTTTGCAATTTATATCAAATCTGTTATCCAGATCTGTTTCCGCTACTTACTAATCGGCGCCAATTGTGTTTGTTCTTTGATTTTTTTATATATTGTAAGAAATACATCTTACAATAATTATCATTCAGCCCTTATTTTCCTTTTGTTATTTCATTTATTCCAAATCCGTTGGTGCCCATGGGCATGGGAGACACAACTTGGTATCAGAGCATGGTCCTGAGATAAACACACAAACTTCCGATTGGGACAGATTTCGTCGACCGTTTCTCCAGAGCTGTGAGTTTTATTTTATGTTTCAGAGCATTTGTCTTTTAAATTTAGCATGTTCTGATGTTTATTTGTGGTGGATGCGGGCTATAGATTAAGATGTTTGGCCGAGGAAGAGGTAGAAGAAACACTTCCTTAGAAGAACCCGACCTAGGCAGTAACGCTAGCATTACCCAACTCTAAGGCTGTTGGTAGAACAGTCTGGCAGAGGCAATGGCCAATCTTCTAGTAGTAGAGGACCAATCCGCGATGATCCTCAAGAGAAGTTTAGAAGGCAGAAACCGAAGGAGTTTAGTGGTACAACAGATCCGCTGATTGCTGAGGGCTGGATCAAGTCGATGAAGGTTATATTTGAGTATCTTCAAATGCCAGATTTGGATAGGCCTCGGTGCGCTATCTACATGTTGAGATATGACGCTATGATTTGGTGGGAAGGAGCTAAGCTATCTGTGGATTCGGCAAATCTGACTTGGGGAGATTTCAAGCGAGTATTCTTTGAGCAATACTTCACAGCAGACAAGAGGTCTGAGTTGAAGAGAGAGTTTCTAACTTTGAAACAAGGAAATATGACTGTACAGGAGTATGTGCGAGTGTTTGAAAGAGGATGTTATTTTGTGCCTCTTATTGGTAATGATCCAGAAGAGAAGTTGAGCCACTTTGTGGAAGGGTTAAAGCCTATGTTCAAGATGAATGTTAGGCTATCTGTGCCTAAGACTTACAGAGAATCAGTGGATAGAGCCCTGTGTATTGAGAGGGATTGGAAAGATGTGGAAGAAGAGAGGCACCAGAAGAGGTAGGCCTTCCAGCAGAAGGATCAAAGGCCATTCAAGAAATAGAATAAGAATCAGCAGAGACCCCAAGAGCCGAAACCTCTACCTATCCAACCCATTAGTGCAGTTCCTGCTATCAACAATAGACATGTGTGTCCCAAGTGCCAGAAGAATCACTCTGGTCTATGCAGACTTGGTCAGAACGTCTGCTTCAGATGTGGATTGCCAGGGCATGTTATTAAGAACTGCCGAAAGTAAAAGCAACTGGTGACCAGTAGAGCTTTTGTGATGACAGCTGAGCAAGCCAACCCAGATTCGACGATGGTTACGGGTAAGATCTTGATCGCTGGTATGCCCTCCATAGCTTTGATAGATTCAGGTGCTACCCATTCTTTCAGAGCAACCAAGTTTGACAAGGAACTACCTGCCAGACCCGACCAAGTAACTATAGGCTTTTGCGTAACGGTACCCTCAGGAGAAGAGTTAGTATCCTATGATCTGTTTTGAGCTTTAGAACTTAGGCTCCAAGGGCGTTTGATTACCGCAGATTTGATTGTGCTACCGATGCCTGAGTTCGATATGATTTTGGGAATGGACTGGTTAACTAAGTATGGGGTAGTAATTGACTTTAAGAGCAGAACATTAGTGTTCAACCCACCCAGAGGAGACCCGTTCACATTTGAAGCCAATCAGACTTGGAAAGGTGGGGTAGGATTTCTGGCGAGTCTATCGTCCTTATCTATGATTAGTAAGCCCCAGCTACCAGATGTGGAGGTTGTTGATGAGTTTCCCGAAGTTTTCTCAGAAGATATACACGGACTACCACCAGATAGAGAGCTGAAATTCGCAATCGATCTAGTACCAAGAGCCGCACCTGTATCCAGACCACCCTATCGCCTATCTCCATCAGAAATGAGGGAATTGAAGGAATAGATCCAAGATTTGTTAGATAAGGGTTTCATTAGATCGAGCACGTCACCGTGGGGAGCCCCTGTGTTGTAAGTTAAGAAGAAAGATGGGAGTCTGAGGTTGTGTATATATTATCGAGAGCTGAACAAACTGACCATTAAGAATAAATATCCCTTTCCTAGGATTGAGTACCTTTTGACCTAGCTCAAAGGATCAATAGTCTTTCGGAAGAAGATGGGAGTCTGAGGTTGTGTATATATTATCGAGAGCTGAACAAACTGACCATTAAGAATAAATATCCCTTTCCTAGGATTGAGTACCTTTTTGACCAGCTCAAAGGATCAATAGTCTTTTCTAAGATCTACTTGAAATCTGGTTATCATAAATTGAAGATTAAATCAGCTGACATCTTTAAGACAGCCTTTAGAACCTGCTATGGCCATTATGAGTTTTTAGTAATGCCCTTTGGACTTACTAATGCACCCTCAGATTTTATGGACCTGATGAATAGAGTTTTTCAACCATTTTTGGATCAGTTCGTAGTGGTGTTCATAGACGATATCCTTGTGTACTCCAAGACCAGATCTGATCACGCAGACCACCTTAGGACGGTGCTTCAAGTTTTGAAGGATAAACAGTTGTTTGCCAAGTTTAGTAAGTGTGATTTTTGGTTGAAGAAAGTTGCGTTCTTAGGACATATTATATCCAAGGATGGATTGGAGGTTGACCCAGCCAAGGTAGAAGATGTACGGGAGTGGCCAGTTCCCAAATCTGTTTCTGAAGTAATGAGTTTCTTGGGTTTAGCCGGATACTATAGGCGATTTATTAAAGGATTTTCGAAGATAGTTGTCCCCTTGACCTCGCTAACAAGAAAGCAGGTTAAATATGATTGGACACCAGATTTTCCAACTCAGCTTTGACAAGTTGAAGCAAACGTTGATAGAAGCCCCCGTGCTAACAATGCCATCTGATCAAGGAAAATTCGTTATTTATACGGATGCGTCCAAGTTGGGTATAGGTGTGTATCTGATGCAGGACCTTAGAGTGATTTCCTATGCTTCCAGACAATTGAAGGACCATGAGAAGAATTATCCCATGCATGACTTAGAGCTTGCAGCTGTAGTCTTTGCCTTGAAGATCTGGAGACATTACCTTTATGGGAGAAGTGTGAAATATTCACAGATCATAAGAGCCTCAAGTACTTTTTCATCTAAAAAGGAGCTCAATATGAGGTAGAGGAGATGGCTAGAGTTGGTGAAGGATTATGATTGAACAATCAGCTATCACCCAGGAAAGGCCAATGTAGTGGCTGATGCCCTAAGCAGGAAATCTATTGGATTAGCCCAGCTCATTGTCCAGAGGCCATTAGCTTATGAGATTGAGAAGTTCGGATTAGAGTTGGTGCCCAGTGCTAGTACTGTGATCTTGGTAGATCTCACCATACGATCAAATCTGATAGACCAGATTCGAGAGGGACAGATGAAAGATGACTGCTTCAGAAGTGGGTTAAGCAAGATAGAGAGAGAGGTAGTAGTCTCTACTTTTCAGAAGATGGAATAGTGAGATTTCATGGCCGCATGTGGGTGCCCCAAGTAGACACCCTGAGATCAGATCTAATGACAGAAGCCCACACAGCTCCATAATGCTTGCTTCAGCTCTATAATGGGAGTTTATAGCTATGGATTTTGTAGTTGGTTTACCTAGGACTGTTCAAGGATATAATTCTATTTGGGTTATAGTAGACAGACTCACTAAGTCAGCTCACTTCTTACCAGTTAAGACAACGTATGATGTGAGTAGATATGCAGAGCTGTATGTGAAGGAGATAGTGAGGCTGCATGGTGTTCTATTTTCGATTGTATCTGATAGAGATCCGAAGTTTACGTCAGCTTTCTGAAAGAATTTGCATAGAGCTATGGGTACTAAGCTAACCTTTAGCACAGACTTTCACCCCCAGACAGATGGACAATCTGAAAGGGTGATTCAGATTTTAGAGGATCTACTCAGAGCTAGTATTGTGGATTTTTCAGAGAGCTGGGATTTAAAGTTACCGTTGGTGGAATTCGTGTATAATAACAGTTTCCAGACTTCTATACAGATGACCCCATACAAAGCTCTCTATGGTCGCAAATGTAGAAAACCTCTTCACTAGGATGAGGTAGGAGAGCGAGCTGGTCTAGGACCAGATGTGGTAGAGTGTTGGATCTGTTCTTACAGATCAGAATCTAAGTTTTAATTCATACAAAAACTACTTCTATTGTACTAATTCTCTACTTGACATGCGTAGCTTGCTAAGACTAGAGTAGACGTGAAGATATCCAAACTGGAACAGTGAGGGGACGCCTGAGCTGGACTGGTCGAAGATATCGAGCTGAAACAGTAAGGGGACGCCCAAGCTGGTTCAGCTGTTTACTTCCAGAAGTGCAGGGAACATCAAGCTAGTTCACCAGCTTGATGCAAAGAGCAGCACGAAGATCAAGCGCAGAAAACGAAGAGCAGAGTTCAAGAGAAGAATGATGAAGTGCAGAACGGCTCAAGAACAGATCAAGTGCAGTGTACAAGAGCAGTGATTGAGTGCGAATCCAACGCAATTTTGGAGGCCTAAACAAAGTAGTTTGGCCTCCCTGCAAGTTTCCCAGCCGGATTATGAGCCAGCAAAATAAGAAAGCAGGAACAAAGATAGAAGCAAGATGGATGAAAAATCATCTAGCTGATATCACCCAGCTAAAAGGCCAGTTCTGTGGAGAACTGAACGGCGAAGGGATTAACAAGCTGGTTAAAAACATACCAGCTTGATAGCAGCTGAGAACAAAGAAGCCGGTGAGGAGAAGGAGAGATCTCTGCAGGAGCAGATGAAGAAACCAGCTTGACAGAGAAACCAGCTGAAGGACCAGATCCAGACAAATCAATCTGGTCAAACAAAGCAGGTTGAACAATCTTACAAAGACCAAATTAATTGGTTCAAATTGGTTTGTTTTGTCTTGTCCACATCAGGTACAAGCAAACAGAGCTCGAAGTGAACAAAGGCTGCAGAAGTGCCGACGAAAAGAGCTCAAGTCAACGCATTAAAAACCAAAGGACACAAAGTAAATATGCGTCAGAAGACTTTTCAGAACGGCTACAACTTTGTGTCCAACGGATAAATTCAGGCAGAGGCTTTATAAACAGGCGCAATGGAACAGGAGAAAACATGCGCCTCAACAGAGAGAGCAGTTGTGCGAAGTTCAAAAACAAAAAATCAAGAAACACACAACATTGAACCTGGGAAGACAATGAAAACCAGCTCGAACTAGGATCACTTCCCAGGGTGTGTGAGATTTAATCATTGAGAGACTATGCTTACACTGTAAATCTTACACACACACATTCACTCACAATTCAAGAGTTGAGCGAGATAGATTAGAGTGAATATGATTCAATAATCTCCATTGTAGTCTTTGGACAGAGACGTTAAACAAGTCTAGTTGTATTTCGCACTGAGACGTTTAAGAATTGTGTGTAGTCTTTCGTACTGAGACGTTAAAGAAGTGCCTCCTTTCTCACTGAGGCGTAAAAGAAGGGTTGTTAGTCACACAGCTTGCGGGCTGGTTTGTAGTGGTAGATAGGAGTTCTTGCGGCTGCGGGTTGTAGGAGTGGGTTGCAGCGAGGGTCGTTGTAATCAAATTCTTCTAGTGGATCCTTCCCGTTGCGGAAGAAGAGGAGACGTAGGAGAGTTTGCTCCGAACTTCCATAAACAAATTCAGCGTATTTTCTTTACAGCTTTAAGTATTTACATATTCACGCATAGAATATTTGTTTATACGCATAAAACTGTTTATATGGCCTTCGAACGATAGAGTATATCGCATGTTTTATTTACATTACTCAATATGTATCTCGGTGCACAAGTATTCAAGAACACTGAGCTATTGCAGCTCAAGATAAGTTAACCAGATCGTTTGGCCTAGTGTCGAGTTGGTTTCAGCGTCCAGCTAGAACCAACATGAATAGCGCTCGCACTATATTGAGCTGGTTTCAACAACCAGCTGGAACCAGCCTAGTTATAGCGAACCCGGCTTCAATGCCTTGCTGAATCCTTCGTCTTTTCATTCGATCTGGTTACACCCTATAAGTGCCGATTATTGTCAGAATAACAAGTATTTAGAGGGTAAATCAATCCCAAAATAGAGCAAACAGCCAAAGCTATTACAAAGATTAGAGAACGGATGAGAGCAGCTCAGAGCAGGAAGAAAAGTTATGTGGAAAACAGACGTCGAGAGCTGAGCTTCGAAGTTGGTGATCATGTATTTTTTAGAGTAACTCCTATGAAAGGAGTGATGCGTTTTGGAAAGAAAGGAAAGCTGAGTCCCAGATATATTGGGCCCTATGAGATTCTAGAACGAGTGGGAACGTTGACTTATCGTTTAGAATTGCCCCCGCATCTGTCTTCAGTGCATAGTGTATTTCATGTGTCAGCTTTGAGAAAGTATATTCCCAACCCGTCACACGTACTGAGCAATGAGCCAATTCAGCTAGCACCAGATATGAAGTTACGAAGAGACACCCGAGAGGATTCTTCTTTGAGAGATTAGGAAGTTGAGAAACCATAGTATTCCTATGGTTAAGGTGCAATGGTCTAACCAAACAGAACGAGAAGCTACGTGGGAAACCGAAGCAGATATGCATAGTCATTACCCAAAGCTGTTTGGTAATAATATTTCGAGGACGAAATTCCCATAAGGAGGGTAGAGTTATAACGCCCCAAAATCCATAGGACCACATTTATGAACCCTTTTATTTTTAAGGACCATTTTGTTATTGCGAGCATTCAGATTTCAGCTTTGATTCATTTTTTTATTTATTTAAAAGCTGATTTCTTCATTTCAGATTTAAGACACAGTTCAGAAGGTTTCCGGACAGATTTCTCCTCAAGCACAAACTCGAGCAGATTTCAGATTTCAGATTTCGAAAATAAAATGCTTTGGATTGAGCAATTAGTTCTTTTCAAAAATCCTTTGGCAAATTTCCTAATTTAAAACAGTGAATTGGAGCTTTTTACAAATCTTTCAACAAGGACAAATAGTTGGTAGGATATCCCATGCCTACTCGAGTGTTTTCACCTAATGACAATCATGCTCTCTTATATGATTGTCTACGTGAAGTTTGAGTCATTTTCACTTGTTAAGAAAATCTTTCATTCTCTTAAACTCTCTGGAACTCGTCGTGGGTGCTTGAGGAGATTGTCTGCAGGAACCAGTTGATTCTTCGTGTTTCCAGTGTTAAGGCAAGTAAAAGCTGATTCTTTGCTACACCATTAAAGCATATATATTGATTTTTCCTCAGTTCTGTGTTTGCTTGTCTGTTTAAGTCAAAATATAGCTATGTTTATGTTCATGCTTGGATACGAAAATGAAAGTTCGGGTTCACATAAATATTTTCTGTTTTAAAAACTCTTTAGCATGTTTCAATGAAGATATTTTTGATTTCAAAACCACTGAGCTTACTGATTCTAGTTTATGGTTCGAGTATGAAGTTCTTCATTCTGGTGAATGGCGGTGTCTGGACTTGACTCAAAGTAATCGGCGATGCTGGTCGAATCTGGATTTTCGTTCTGGTTTGATAGGCTGAACTGGTATCTTTGGACGTCGTTCGTTATGCTGCAGCACTAGCTTAATACCCAAATTTGTTCTCCTACGCTAGCGACCAGTTTCTCTTATATACATATCAAATCTGTTTCCCACATCTGAAGTCTGTTTCGTACCTAAACACTGCTTTCTACAGTCAAATCTATTTTCCCGCTAGCAATGCCGACCCTGAAGCCAAATCTGTTCCTCGCTAGCACTACTATTCCCGATAGCCAAATCTGCTTTGATGCTAGCAACACCACAGTCAAGTCTTCATGCTAACGATACTGTTCCTACAGTCACATCTGTTACCACTTATATAGCCAAATCTTCTTTCATGACTAAGATCTTTTTTTCGCCCGAGTATTATTTTGTTAGCCAAATCTGTTTTCACTCCAGCGATAAGCTCCCATTAGTCAAATCTGATGCTCAGTGAGATTTTAAAGAGAAACGAGTTTTAAAGGAAGTGAACCCTGATGATTTCCAGATCTGATTTCAACCAGATATGAGTTTAAAGGAAGAAATGTTTAGTTTTTAAAGGATTTATGTCGTAGATAACAGATGGTCACACGGAAGGGTGAGAAGCTGTCGAGAATGTCAGTTGCCCCTTCATACGAAAGGGTGAGCAGTCGTCGAGCGTGTCAGTTGCCCCTTCAGATAGGGCTTCATGCCATAAAGACTGAATTGTAACTTGATCAAGTGCCTACGGACCTAAGGAGAGCTTCTAAGCCATAAATCACAAGAAAATTATGATGAGATCTGGGTTGTTTCCCAAATCTGATTTTGCGAAAGATGTTTATGATTAAATGCCTTCCTTTAAACTAAGTTATGTTCAAATATGAATGCGTCTGCCTGCATTAAGTGATCTTGTTATTCTCATATTTTACTTGTTGAGCCCCTAGGCTCATTAGCTTTTAATGGTGCAGGTGAGACAGATCTGGGGCATACGGGCGGCGGGAGCTAAACCAGCTGTGGTGCATGTGTTATCAAAGGCCGATGTTTTTCGTGCAGCTGTTGTTGTTTTTGATCTTTTGTCAAATCTGTATTAGATCCATTACAACAACAGAGGGTTCATATAGAATTCCAGAAGTTGTAATATCGCACTTTGCAATTTATATCAAAATTGTTATCCAGATTTGTTTCCGCTACTTACTAATCGGCGCCAATTGTGTTTATACTTTGATTTTTTTTATATATTGTAAGAAATACAGCTTACAATAATTATCATTCATCCCTTCTTTTCCTTTTGTTATTTCATTTATTCCAAATCCGTTGATGCCCATGGGCGTGGGCGACACAAAACCAGCTGGGAAGGAAACCAGCTGGAAAATAAGCTCGGAGCTCCGAAATGATCAAGAGCAGGAAAGAGCTGAACAAGAGCAGTACAATTGAAGGAGAAACCAGCTCAGTGTAACGAACAGACCAGATCAAAGCAAAGCAGTGACAAGCTGGTTAAGGTCAAACCAGCTCATCAATCAGATCAGACAACTTCTGAGGTCAAGAGCATAATCGAACAAAACGACAAGCAAAGCGATTTGAACACAAGAATGTATGAAAACTGATTTTCAGTGTTCAAATAGATTTGTTGTGTTGTCTTATCAGAACATTTGTAATGCCCAGAAATCCTGATTACGTGAGAATAAGTGCATGACTAGGGAGAAAATTATTTTTAGAAAATTATATGTCATTTTATGTGATTACGTGATAATTTTTATGTTTAAGATTCTCATATCAATTTAGTAGCCTATTTGAGTTACGGACGCATGGACGAGACTGGGGACGACCGAGGTATAAGTTTATTTAGATTTTTAAACCCTCATATTTTTAAGAGCTAAAATTTATTATTTTAAGCAGTATTTATGAAAAATAAGATTTTTATGTTTATTGGTCGATGGGAACCCATTTTTTACCTATACGGGCTATTTTAATGAACTTTTCTATACTTTAAAAATTAGGAGATTTTATATTACGAAATTAGGAGTTCAAGGTTGGAACTATGAGTTTTAATCAATATTTTAAATAATGGGAGTAAGTAAGGGAAAAATATTTTATCTTCTTAACTTAAAAATCTTGGGGTGGTCTTTTGGGATATTATTCACTTCCTCACAACCCTAATTTCGAAAAACCCTAGTTCCTCCTCCATCCCTCTCCCTCACGTCGCCTCCCTACCCTTGGTGGCCAAGATTCATCGATTTTATTGAGCAAATTCAAGGTTTGATCGTCTCACCTCGAGTCCTCCGTCCCGGTAACGCATAGTCTGCATAGTTTTCCAAAAAGGCATGCTCAGTTCTCTCTTTTTCTCACCATTTAAATCATGTTATACTATTTGTAATCATGATTTCATGATTTGCATGTGAATTTATTAGATCTACGTTCGTTGCTTACGAATCATGCATGCATCACGGTTTTACCACGAATATGACTTGTTGCTTTGATGTGCTCGGTCACGGACGGTTTGAGGGGCTAAGGTTTGGTTCTAGGGTGGTCCGGTGGTGGTCTAAGGATGAAAGGAAGGGGTGGATCGGCCGGCTGGCCGAGCCAAGAACGAACCACGTTGCGTGTGACGAGCGGCGCGCGGGCTGCCTCTTTGCGAGCGTCGTTCGTGCCGTTCAGGCCATGGTGCGAGCCATGGTTGGGTATAGGAGAACTGGCCGGACCTAGGGGTGGTCCTGTCGGTGGGGCTTCGACCATGGGCGTCCGGAGCATGGCGGCCGAAGGGTGTGAAGCGTCGGGTGCCATGGCATGCGGCGCTAGGTTTTTGCATGGGCTTGGCCGGTTCGGTTGGGCCGGCTGGGTCGGTTCAACTGGATCGGGTCGGGTTAGTTGAGGGTCGGGTCAAATATTTTAAGCCGGATTCGAGTTATTTTATTTATGGACTGGGTATTTTATTTTAAAGTTAAAGTCCAAATTTAAGGATATTAGGCCAAATATTTTTAGTCAACATTTAAAGTCTAACTTTAAGTATTTTATGAGCCTAATATTTGTTTTATTTAAAGTCCAATTTTTAGTCAATGGGGCTGTTATTTTATCAAAATTTTAATGCCTGATTTTAAGTCGAAGGACTGAGTATTTTATCAACTTTAAAGTTTAATGTGTCAAGTTGAGTTTAGGGTTAAGTTTCAGCTTAAGTTATAAGTCTAGGCTTTTGGGCTTAGAATTAGTGGACCAGGCACTCGGACCAGTCCTTGACCGAAGGAGAAAATGTAGAAGTCCATAAATATATATTTAATTATATATGTAGTATTTTACGTATATGATTATGCTTTTGTTTAAAGAAAAAATTAAATAAATATTGAGGGGTTTAACCTTTTAAATTGCATGTTTTATGACGTACACGCATCATGAAACCTTTATGAAATGTTAAGGCATGAAAGAAAAGAAAAATTAAAGAAAAAATTAAATAAATATTGAGGGGTTTAACCTTTTAAATTGCATGTTTTATGACGTACACGCATCATGAAACCTTTATGAAATGTTAAGGCATGAAAGAAAAGAAAAATATTTTGAGGGATTGAAGTGATTTGTGGAAAAGTAATAATGAGCGGAACCTCTGTTAATGTTATAATGAGCTTATGGATCCATGTGTTCACGGCATGGTGAAGTGGCAGCATAGAGGTGTGTGGGTTCCCGAGGTAAGGTCAGGTGAACCGCATCGCCACGTACGTTGGTTCTTATGATTGATCAATCGTTAATGTAATAGCTCATACTTCATGGATACGACCCATACGCCCCTTTATGCTACGTTATATTATGTTCATGCCTCATTATGTTATGATATATGAATATGCATAGTTACGAATCGTTTATGAACCAAGTTTTATGATCACTCGTGCATGCACATTTTTAAGTTATTTTACGATATGTCTCTTCTTGCATGTGGTTTTATTATACGTACTTTGTTATTATCTTTATGTTATGCTATGAGACATGTTCAGTTTTTCGCAACTTTTATTTACTCTGATTTCAAGCCAGTATGAATGATTTAAATTTTTGGAGATATTTATTTTATTTATGTTAAAACGATACTGAGGAATGATTTTTAATGGTTGAGGTTTATTTTTAAAGAATGTTTGTTCCGCACTTTATTTCCAAAAAAAATTCTAGAGTTAGGCTCGTTTCAACCGTGCTCACATGCAAAAAAGATATAAAGCCTGCAGAAGCAAATACAAAGGAAGCAAAGTACAACTTTTTCAGAAGACTTTTCAACGGCTACAACTTTGTGTCCAACGAACAAATCTGCACAGAGTGTTAAGATCAAAAACAAACTCGGGAGTTCAGAGGGGGGTGAATGAGTTCTCACACCACTCACGTAAGCTTTCACACAGCATTAGACACCGAACCCTCAAGTTGCGTGTATTTTAAAAAGTTTGGAAAATAACCAGCACGCAACACTGGAACCGGATCGCGCATGGATTCTACCAGTAGCTCTGCGCGCTGGTACTAAACACATGCGATCTGGTTGATTTAAATCTTGAGTTGCAATAGCTCAGTGTTCTTGAAATGTTTGTGCACCAAGATACAGATTGAGTTATGAAATGGAATCATGCGGAAACAACTCAAACTGAACTCTGATAAATTAAAGCTTGATAACAGTTTTAAACCTATGCAGTTTCTAAATAAGCGGTGTATTAATGTTAAATGCAGAAAGATGTAAAGAAATACGCTTCAATTTGTTTATGGAAGTTCAGAGCTGAATCTCCTACGTCTCCCCTTCTTCCGCAACGGAAAGGATCCACTAGAAGACTTTGATTACAGCGGCTCCCGCTGCAACCCGATCCGATAGCCCTCGACTGCAAGAACTCCTAGCACCTATGCACACCAGCCCGCAACTGTGTGTCTAACTTCACTTCTTTTACGTCTCAGTGAGAAAGGCTACATAGACTTGTTTAACGTCTCTGTCCAAAGACTACAATGAGAGTTTTTGTTTGATTCAATAAATTTCTGTTTCGCTCAACTCCCAAATATATGAGTGAATCGTGTGTGAGATTATAGTGTACGCTCAATCTCTCGATACAAAATATCACACTAGGAAGTCCTCATGTCCGAGCTGGTTCCGCAATGTCTTCCCAGAGCTTGTGCTGTCGACTAGATATTTCTTTGAAGCTTTTGGTCAGTGCACCAACTCACACTTGGGCACTGAACCAGCTTGCCACCAGCTGCCACAGAGTGTGCAAACTTGCGACTAGCACTGTGTTGTGCGTTCTTCTATTTAATGTTCTGCACTTGCACAACACTCTCCCCGTCTCGCACTCATACGCTCTCCTCTTCTTCCACTTGTGCTCTGCTCTTCATATATATAGCCCCTGCGCAGATTTGTTCGTTGGACACAAAGTTGTAGCCGTTGAAAAGTCTTCTGACACTGTGTACTTTGCGTCCTTTTTCTTTTAATGTGTTGCAGGTTTTTCTTCACTTTAAGCACGTGAGCATTGTACTTGAGAAGACAACACAGCAAATCGTTTTGAACACTGAAAATCAGCCTTCGTACAGTCTTGTGTTCAAATCGCTTTGCTTGTCGTTTTGTCCATTTCTGCTCTTGTATTCGGCATCATCTATATCGCTGAGCTGGTTTGATCTTAACCAGCTTGTCTCTATTTCTCTTCGAGCTGGCTTGTTCATTATACTAAGCTGGTCAATGCTCTCTTCTTCTCTTATCATCTGCTCTTGTTTACCAGCTGCTCTTGTTCTGTTCTTGTACTCAGCTGCTCTTGTTCATCGCTGGGCTCTGAGCTTGTTTCCTAGCTGGTTACTTCTTTCACCACAGGAATCTTCCTGCATGATTCCTTTGGTATCGGACGGCATGTGATCTTCTGTCTTCATGTCATCATAGGCATCGACATTGTTCACGATCACAGACTCCTGCGTCCATCTCTCTCATAAGCATCCAGATTGACCAGATCTCCCGATCCGGTTTTCTCTTCTCCGAACTGGTTTGTCCTTAACCAGCTTGGCTCTCTATTATTCTCGTCAAGAGCCTCTGTGTTACTTGCTTGTTCTCTTGTTCTATTCAGACACCTTTTTCAAACCATCAGCAAGCACACCTTTCATTCACTAGTTGATTGAGCCAGTTCTTCGAGGGTACTTTCAACCTTATCCTCGTAGAACTGCAATCCAGAACCAAGGATTATATCCCCTTCTTCTTTGGGATATAATAATCAGTTCTTATTCAGTCTATCACAAGACTGAGATCCCTATGATGAACTGATTATAGTTGCGCTTAGTGATCTGACCTGCACTTGATCACTACGCTTGTATATTCATCGGCACTTGAACACTGCACTTGTATGCTGCACTTGATATGCACTTGAACAGTTCTGCACTTCATCCAATCTTCTCTGCACTTGGCCACTGAACTGCTCTTGCACCAAGCTGGTGAACCAGCTTGATGTTCCCTGCGATCTGGAAGTCTTCTGATGTACCAGCTCGGGCGTCCCCTCACTGTTTCAGCGTGGATATCTTCAACCATACCAGCTTAGGCGTACCCTTACTATTCCAGTTTAGATATCTCCCTGTCTTCTCAGTCAAGTGCACTGCACATCGCACATAAACCGTTAGTAGAATAATAACAGATTTTGTGTTAATCGAAATTGAGATTCTGATATGTAAACACAAATCCAACACAGAGGCTTTATATATCAAGATCAGAGCACAAGCAGAAGTATGTGTGAGATACAGAGAGGAAGTGTTGAGAGAAAAAGAATACAAGTGCAGTAAGGCACAAAACAGAAAGCGAAGATTGTGCAGCACTCGAAGGCTTGAACATCCAGGTGGCAGCCGGTGTTCAAGCTAGTCAAGTGTCCAGTTGTGAGCTGGTGCACTGGCCAAAATGCCTTAATGATATAATCATGGACTGCACAATCTGGGAAGATATTGAAGAAACCAGCTTACAGAGGATCTTCCCGTGTGTGTGAGATAACAAAGAAACAAAGATTTTACACTGTAATTCTCACACATGATTCACTCACATATTTGAGAGAGCTGATTAGATTAGCTGAATGAATCAAAAACAAAACGACTTCCTTGTAGTCTTTGAACATATACATTAAACAATTTCATTGTAGCTTTTCTCACTGAAGCGTAAAAGAAGTGTTGTTAGACACACAACTTGCGGATGGTGTGCGTAGATGGCTAGGAGTTCTTGCAGCTTGCGGTCTGTCGGATCGGGTTACAGCAGAGGCCGCTGTAATCGAAGTCTTCTAGTGGATCCTTCTCGTTACGGAAGAAAGGGTGACATAGGAGATTCAGCTCCGAACTTACATAAACAAATTGCAGCGTATTCTTTCTTTAAAGGTTACTGCATTCATAGCAAACACATTGCATATTTTATAACTATGTTTAAAACCGATTAAATAGCTTTCGATTTTCAGAGAGTAGTTCAAGTTGTTTCCATAAGATTTCATATCTTACTTGATCTATATCTCGGTGCACAAACATTCAATAACACTGAGCTATTGCAGCTCAAGAGTTCAACTAACCAGATAGCACTGTTTTTCGTGCTGGTTTAGCGCTGTAACCAGCGTTGACTGTTAGAGTAGATGTCCAACTAGCCAACTTGTGGCGTGTGGGTTTTATTGACTCTTTGTATAACGATCTTTATTTATGAAATTCATATTTTTTATGGCATTCTTTATTTTCATTATGTTATAATGTTAACAATTGCGTTGGATAAAGACCTAGGATGCACTATAGTGTAAGTTAGATGTGATAATGGATATGATAGCTATCATGAAACACATCTAATAGTCACTGTGTATTCTGAACTCGTTCCTAGTCGATTGGGCCGTCAAAATGAGGATAAGGCCGCCCGAGCTTGAGACTAGCATCTGAGATGTGAAGTATCATGTTTCATTGGTAGGGAACATTGTGATGTTCTGAGCATGCAGATGGATAGTGACCTGGTGATCTATCGAACTACCCTCGTTCGGACTTTATGAACTCGTTCGTAGTCGATTGGGCCGTCAAAATGAGGATAAGGCCGCCCGAGCTTGAAACTAGCATCTGCGATGTGAAGTACCATGTTTCATTGGTAGGGAACATTGTGATGTTCTGAGCATGCAGATGGATAGTGACCTGGTGATCTATCGAACTACC
>KV006923.1:47757-62502 GCA_001598015.1 Dorcoceras hygrometricum
TTGGGTGAGGCCCCGATGCATGTAGGAGTCGATGCATCGTTGTCGAGGATTCACCGCTCCCAGACATGCGTGGATATCGTATGCTATCTGAGGGGATAATAGTGTATAAATCTCTGGCCAGAGTACTTGAAGTGTTTTAGGTAAATGTGTTTACCTAGTTACACTCGCGATGTCACTATTCGATCTCCAAGATGTATGCATAGCTATCGGATCTATAGCGACTCTCGATTTACCAATGGTCGTTGATCTGATCGGGATATATGGATTGAAAGGACCGTACTATACGCTAACCACGACCAACTGGTTCTTGCAAGCACTATCAGTGATACCTAAGGGATCATGGGGCGATGTTGCTAGACGCTCTTACCATGATCCGATGGGCAAGTCCGGAATTGTGATTCCGGAGCCACAATGGTTGTGGGCCCACGGCTAGCTGTATCCCTGAACCATTGAGGGTCACACAAGTACTGGATTCGAGATTCCCGCACGGATACTCAGCTCAATGTGTTGAGCAAGAGAAGAGGATTTTGGGGAGTGCGATTTCCTAAAAGTCAACAGGGGTCAAACCGGGGTTTCCCGCTGCTGAGGGGCAAAATGGTCATTTTGCACTGGGATTCTGAAAAATGGTTTTTCAGATCATAGTATTCAGTTTCGGAAACTGAGTCGATCGGTCCGATCTGATCGGCGATCGGAGTTACGATGAAGTCACGGTGATGGGGATGAACCGAATGTTCACCCGTTGGACCCGGGCCCGTTGGGCCGGTCCAAGTCCATCATAATCATGTCTACTTAAGCTAGACCTAGACTTAATTAACACAACTCATTCTCATTAAACCCTAGCACTATTGGCCGCCGCCCCTCTCCTCTCTCTCAAAGAGCCGCCGTCGTCGCCTCCACGCGCCGCCGCCGCCGTCGCCTCTTCTTTGCCGGAAAATTGTTTCCGGCCAATTCAACGAGGAGAATCCGTCCGTGCAGATCTCTTCAGGCCTTCTAGTACAGGCTGACGAAGGAGTGTCGAATCCGGTCGTGGACCTGATTGGCGTTAACTACCGCAATCTACCGTGAAGTGCCGTTTTCTTTACGAAACTGATCGGAGCCAGGCACAAGTGCCAGCAAGGTAGTGACTTTGAACGCCCTATGATTGTCATATTGTATTGTTATTATAGTATTGATCGTCCCCCGGACATGATTTTTCTGTTCTATGATTGTCATATTGTATTGTTATTATAGTATTGATCGTCCCCCGGACATGATTTTTCTGTTCTTCCGCTGCCTCGCCGGGGGGCGTGATCCGGATCCAACAGCACTATCAGTGATACCTAGGGGATCATGGGGCGATGTTGCTAGGCGCTTTACCATGATCCGATGGATAAGTCCGAAATTATGATTTCGGAGTCGCAATGGTTGTGAGCCCACGACTAGCTGTATCCCTGAACCATTGAGGGTCACACAAGTACTGGCTTCACGATTCCCGCACGGAAATTGAGCTCAATGTGTTGAGCATAGGAGGAGGTATTTAGGGAGTGCGACTTCCTAAAAGTCGACAGGGATCAAATTGCAATTTTCCTAAAGTTTGGGCTAGTTTGACTATCCTTGAAACTTGAGGGGCTAAACTGCAATTTTGGACTAGGTGGTCTGAAAAATTGTTTTCGCATCATAATACTCAGTTTTGGAAACTGTGTTGATCGGTCCGATCATATCGTAGATCGGAGTTATGATGAAGCCACGATGATAGGAATGAACCGAATGTTCATATGGACCTGGGCCCGCCCCAGGCCCATTGGGTTGGTTCAAGCCCATATGTCACTTTTATATACATGACTTGGTCTAGGGCTACAAAAAACACAACTCTCATACCCTAGACCTAGCACTAGCCGCCCCCCCCTCTCCACTTCCACCTCACGGCCACCGCTCGCAGCCGCCCGCCGCCCGCCGCCCGCCTCCGTCCGTTTTCTTCGTGGTTGGACTTGTTCCGATCACGTCGACGAGGATTTTTCATTCGTGAGAAATTCATCAGATCTTCTAGTGCAGACTAACGAAGGAGGCGTGATTCCAGTCGTGGACCGGATTAGGAGATCTACCGCCGCCTACCGTTGAAGTGCCAGATTCCCTGTGAATCTGGTCGAAGCCAGGCGCCTAGACGCCAGCAAGGTAACGCTCTAAAACATCCTATGTATGTTTTATTGCATTATATTTGTTATGTATTGAACGTTTCCGGGGCAAAGTTTGAAACTTCAGCTGCACCCCCGGGAACAGGATCCGGATCCGTCACTGCGCCAACATTGACGCGATCCTGCTTCCCGTTACGTGCTGGTTTTGCAAAACGAAATTTTAAATTTCACGTAATTTGTGTTTTTCAATCCTAATAGAGTTAGTTAAGAACAGCGGAAAATCTCTACGCTGGTACAGTACAAAGTGTAACAAACAGATCAGATGGTAACAGAACAGATCAGCTCAGAATATATCAGCAGAGAGCAGAATCAGCTTAGAGAAGTTGTGAACAAGAGCAGCATAGAACGAAGAGCAGAACATATCAGAACAATTCAAGAGAAGAACAGATGAAGGAGCAACCAGCTCGGAGAATAAACCAGCTCGGAGCAAAGCAGTTTGAACAAAAGTATTGAGAAGACTGTTCAAACTGATTTACTGTATTGTCAAATATCATGTACGATATTCACATTCTCATATTCAGCAAAGGCTGCAGCGCATTTAATGAAAAGAGTTCAAAGTCAACAAACCCTACAATTGAATTAAATGATAAATGACACAATGTACAACATTGTCAGAACTTTACAACGGCTACAACTTTGTGTCCAACGGATAGAATTGCAAAAGGCTTTATATACATAAAGCAGGCAGCAAGGAGCGAAGAGTGTACTGCACAAGAGATACATGAGAGCATAATGGAATGCGTGAAAAAGAACACAAGTGCAGAAAGGCACAAAACAGAATACCGAAGGCAGTGCATAGTCAAAAGTTGCACACCCAGGTGGCAGCTGGTGTGCAAGCTGGTCTCGTGCCCAGGTGTGAGCTGGTGCACAAGCCGAGAGCTTAAATGAGTAATCATATTCGACTGCACAAGCGAGGGAAGACAATGAGTTATCAGCTTAGGCAGAAGCACTTCCCAGTGTGTGAGAAAACGACCGAGAGAGTGAGCTTACACTGTAAACTTCTCACACACAGATTCACTCACAATTTCGACAGTTGAGCTGTATAGATTAGTGAGTGAATCACAATCACAAACCATCTTAGTAGTCTTTGTCACTGAGACGCAAAAGAAGTGTTAGTTAGACACACACCCTGCAAGCTGGTGTGCATTTGTGGCTAGGAGTTCTCGAAGCTCCTATCGATCCTTCATGTGTGGAAGAAGGGAGACGTATGAGATTCAGCTCTGAACTTCCATAAACAAATTGCAACGTACTTTTATTTACAGCTTTCTGCAATTGCATCGCATACATGTCTTTAAACTTGTAATTAGTTTTCGATTTTCAGAGGGTAGTTCAGGTTGTTTCCGCATGATTTTATATCTTACCTGATCTACCTCTCGGTGCACAAACCTTTTAAGAACACTGAGCTATTGCAGCTCAAGATTTAACATACCAGATGTCACGCGATCTGGACCAGCTCGCAGAGATGCTGGTCCAGCTCAGGCGCGATCTGGTTTTCGTATTGCGTGCTGTTTTTTTCAAATAATTTTTAAAATGCACGTAATCTGTTTTTAGTTCCAAGTTCTGGTGTCTGAGCTGTGTGAGAGCTAACGACACCCCAATATGGGATCATCAATTTGTATCAGAGCTCGGAACCTCAGTGTTTGAACAGCTTGTTTATTTATATTCATTAAATATGTCGATCTCTCATAATAAAATTCATATGTTTTCTATGGAAGATACATATGCAAGCTCACATGGCAGCCCAGGATGATGACATGTGGTTCGTGATAACGGATGGGGCCCATGAAGATTATGAAAACGAACACGGCTATAGCTATAACTGTGGGTGCACCTCAATGGATTGAAAAGCCAATGATGGAGTGGACCTCAGAAGATAAGAAAAAGGCAAATCTGGATAATGTTGCCAATGACATCCTCTATAAGACGCTAGACAACAATATGTTTAGCAAAATCCAGACTTGCACTACTGCTAAGGAGATATGGGACCATAAACATTTGACACTAATAAGAGTAATATATTTGGTTTCATTGATTAAATTTCACATAAAATGTTAAATTATATTTTTAATCTTGTAAAATTTAATAAATATAATTAAAATAGAGGATAATATTATAATTTTATATTAAGGATTTGATTGATGTAAGATAAATATTAAATATTTATTTGTTGTGGAATAAATATGTAATAATTTGATCGATGAAAGATAAATAATATTTTAGTTAAAGATGAACTAGAAATGATATGATCAATGCAATAATTAGTATGCCAAATTAAAAGAAATTTATAAAAATATATATATAACAAAAAGTTGAACCGTAAAAATTTAGAGGTAATTTTCGTTTCTCAAAGTTTGCGACACGTAACTAATTTAACATGAATTATAATAAATACAAAGCAAATTGTCATAAAACTTGACACTTGAGTTTATTTATTTATTACTCTACGGACGTGAACTCGGAGGATCACCTTTGGTTCAATGGATATCGGATGAGCCGTAAAACTAAAAAAGACGTGATTAATAAAATGCTGACCCGAATCAGTACAAAAATGAAACACCAATAGTTCAGCTTCATATACACAATAATAGTTGGTATTCAACTAGTCACATAGCAGAACAAACAATTAGGCCATGAGTTAGAACTATAAAATAGAGGATAAAGCAAACCATAAAAAAAAACTACTAATCGTTTCGGAAAATCGACCAGAAATTTCATACTCAAACGCGTGGGAAAATGAGTTAGCCCCAAAAAGCTTGAAACTTACAAATCTATCCCTATTTGTAAGACGCCTTTGATCAAATCCTGCAACTGATGCATCACTTGGAGAAACACCGTATAGTTCGCGCAAACCGCCTCCAGTAACGATCTCTATTGAATCAACACCAGGAAGAAACAGTGAGCAGAGGAACATCATTCCAGGCTAAAGAAAGAAATCCCGGTGGAGACGATTCGACGAGCTTGTAACATGAGCTGTAACTGTATTTCCAGAGAAGTATTTTAGCCTGGCTTAATGCATAATGGCTGAATACCAACGGCTGAAAACCGGCACCCTCCATTAAAATCCTCCATCTTTCTTTATCTTCCATGCGCTCTCTTCTTTGTTCTTCCGGCCCAACTACTCCAGCTATTCTACGGCCAAGCACCAAACTTTCGACCTGGATGCGCTCGGGTGAGTCCCGATCCATGTTCCGATCCAGGGATTCGAACACAGCGGTGTAGTACTTGAGGGCATTCTTGAAACGGGGAAAGAATCCGGCCCGGTTCAACTTCACTTCATACTCACCTAAAGTTACAACCTTGGGATTTAATGACTTTGCAAGCTTGAGGGCTGCCTCTACGCCTTCATCACTCTCGTCGAGTGAATTATACAATTGAAGCATGAAGTTCACTGCTGTTACCTCATCGGGCTCCACCCGGAAACTCGATTTTTCCAGCTCCCGGACCGGTGTCAAAACGGGTTCAAACTCGAAATTCAAATCCAAAAGCTTGGCGAAGTCTAGCAATCGCTTCCCAGTAGCGAAAAGCGAAGTGGCCCGAGTAGTATGCCCCAGCGCAGTGGTGGGTATTCCCGATATTCGAATCCTATCGGGCTTCCCCGCGGGTCTTGTCGCCAGAGCCTGCAGAAGGGCAGCCCATTGAACTCCCTGGACAATCCCGAAATCCACTACATGGATTTTCTTGGCTGTCTCAGTGGCTTCTAAAATTGCTTGGTTTGCAGTCAGATGGGCGAATTTGGAGTTGGGGCACGCATCATTAAGGACTTTGTACGATGAAGTGAACTCCTCGCAGGTAGTATTATCATTGACTGTCGCAGCTTTTACACCTGGAGGCGAGACTCTGCAATAAAGGGCCTCGGAGAAATAGTACGATACTCGCTCGAGGGGATGCCCGTGCGGGGAAACCGAATCCCGGAGCTGCAAAAGTGATATCACCGCCTTTTCTGGGTCCGAATCAGAGATCCGGGCGCAATCGAGTAAGGCTCCTAGATATGGCTTCCGTTTGGGGAAGGTTTCAGGTGAACTAGTGGAATCAACGGCGTTACAACCACCGGCGTCGTCTTCTTGGATCACTGGATTCGTTTCTTTCACGGCGGAAGAAGGCTGGACCAAGGCCGGGGCCGGATCGGAGAAGATAACACGGGCGACATCGGACGGTGGAGATGAGTTTACTCTGAGTCGACTCGGGAAAGGATGAGGTTCATACACATGAGTGTTGAAGTCAGAATCGGGCCGCCAGACGTCACAGTCCGTGCGAAGATTAGAGCTCTCCGTCGAATCTCCGCCGCCAATCAAGCTCTCCATCCACTCTTCTGAGTCGAAATCGCCACCCAGGCCGTCAGACAAATCCGAGAACCTGTACCCTGTCGTCGAATGGTGATCCAAGCTTGGGAAGTGAAACCCGGATTCGGTAGTTCCGGGCTCGCCGCCACTCGAGACACTAAACGGGTCCAGAAAGCCATAGCTGATAGTGGCGGAGGAAACAGTAGCATGGTGTAGAGGTGCGGCGGCGGAACTGGTGAGGCAGAAAGGGTTGATGTTGAGAAACTGCTGCTGCTGCTGTTCCTGCTGCTGCTTCTGCTGGATCACTTGCTGCGCAATCGCCATCAGATTCCCGCTGTCTGTGCACATGTACGCCATTGTGAAGCTCTTCTTCTCCGTCTTACAGCATATTGGAGCAAAAATGCAAGAAAAATATGGCATGAGACACTACGAAATCTGAATAGGAGAGAGAGGACTGCTGAAGTGATGTGCTGCCGAGATTTAAAGATGGGAATGGGGGGGCTCTGCAAACGCCTAAGCTATTATGGATTCATATCTCATGAAAAGAACATATTAACAAGGAATGTAGAAAAGAAGGAGTAACCACGAAAGATTATCCATAAACTTCATCAAAGTTTTCTAGCTTGATGTCACATGAATTAAGAAAAGCACTAATTATTTTACAATTATGATAACAGGTATGAATTTACTGTTCTTTATTTTCTTGATATTTAAATATTTTTAGACACATTTCATTAGAAATATCTGGGCCGCACTTGGATAAATATCTGAAAATGATTTTAGTATTTTATAAGTAAAAGAGTTTGACATATGTTTTTATAAAAATTTTATAGAACACTTTTGAAAATTATTTTTAAATTTTATAGGTAAAGTATTTATGAATAATTAATTAAAATTTGTTTATAGATTTGTTTGTTCTATTAATGTTATTTATTAACTATAAATCATTTTTAAAATTGTTGCCTTAGATTCTTTTTCTAATCTAAAACTATTTTATTCAAACACATTAATTATCTAAATGGAGCTTTAATCTCACAGTTCATTAAAAATATCCTTAGTCTATAGAGCTTCTCACGGGAAGTCATGAAAGTTTTTATTAAATATCAAGAATATTACTAAATCCCTAAAAATAATGAAATCACTCATTTGGTTTTACAAACATATAAATAAAACTATTATATATTAAGTTAAGGAATATGAAACATGTATAATTGAAAACCCCATGATTTTTATATAAATTTTATGTTTAATGGAGAAAAAACTCCTCCAAGTAAATATAATTTATCAATAAATTTAAACCTCTTTCAACTAATAAAATTTGATGGTCTCGATGTCGACTTTTACATGACGCTTTCATGTAAATATATTTTTCATAAAAGAACATTAAAATATATAGATCAGTACATCTTACCATTTGGATGTGTTGTCACCATTGATTTTTAAGCACCATCAAAGATGACTTATGATGACGTGGATCTCTGTTAAAGTGGTCCTACAAGAGACGATCTTTTCTCCCGGCCCAAACGGGGGCAGCACCCGCGGGCGTCGTGGGCCCCTCCATGGTGTTGTTGATGACGTCATTATATTATTGTGCGTGAAATTTCTCGAGGTTTGAATTAATTTGATCTTAGCCGTCTGCCGGATTGAACGGTGAGATCTATCTGCCTCTGTTACCGTTGGAGAATGGGCAAGGAATAGCAGTTTGACACGTTGACAAAGCGGATATTATGGGCCCCTTGCAATGGGCCAGGGCCCAAAAGGCGACAGCCTTGGGTGAAAAGGTTAATTTGGAAAAAGGTGACCTGACCCGATATCTATTTCATACTCGTTATACTAGTATGAAGCTATGATATTTATAATTTTTTGTGGTTTTTTTGGTGAGGTGAAGACGATATGATATTACGTTTACGAATTGAGTTCATACATTGTCTTTAAAAATATTGATCTCTTATCGAGACTTTATACAATACGCGCAAGTACCGTGGCACAAATATTGTATGTACATAATATAATATATAAATCTTTTATTATATGTATGTAACAAGCATAATCTAAGTATTTTGATTCAATTATGATATTATGTAGATTTAATTATGATTCCTTATTTACGATACATGCTAGACTCTATTCTCGATTTCAAGCATAATCGTATTTACAACCAATGATGGTTAGAAGATTTTCTAAGCTCGTCATGCTTAATAGCCTTTTGTGTGTGTATTCACAATATCAAGATGATTAGGGGACCAAATGAGTGAAAAAGAAATATATATATTCAGATAAAGTAATAATTTTTTCATAATTTATTTATCTATATATATATATATACACATAAACTGAGTTTTCAGTTAAATATGCAACCTTCCTACCAAAACGAAGTTTCTAACAATAAATTGATAATAACATATCTTGACAGCTAAATATTATTAATATTAATAATTATAATTACTAATTAATAAAATTACCATAACATAAATGAAACTAATTTCCCAATATCTCGGATATTGGATATGTCAATTTCAAAAGAAATTATTGATATGTTAATTATGACATAACATAATATTTAATATGAAATTTGAATGAAATTAGAGTTTACATTCACTCATATTTTTGAAGTTACAATTCCAAGATAAATTATTAACTCACGCCAATATTAACTCAAACTATTTTTATTCTATTCAAATGTTGGCGCAGCGGCGGATCCGGATCCCGCTCCAGGGGCGCAGCGGAAGAATTAAAATTGGAGTCCGGGAACGGTCAATACATCTATAAATAACTCAAAAACATATATAGAATGTTTAGAATATACCTTGCTGACGTCTAGGCGCCTGGCTCCGACCAATTCCACCGGAAAATTGGCACTTCAATGGTTGAACGCTACAGTCCCCTAATCCGGTCCACGACCAGAATCTCAATTCTTTCGCCGATTTGCACTGGAAAACCGACGAAAGTTTCACGGACGAAATCTCATCGCCGGAATGGTCGGAATAAATTCCGACGTCGGCGGCGACGACGAGGGGAGGAAGGGAGAAATATTAGCTGAGTAGCTTTTGGTGCGTTTTAAATGAATACCTCAGGGCCCCTATTTATAGTTCTTTCATGGGCTTAAACCAACTTAATGGGCTTGGATCGGGCCCAGACCCAGATGTACATTGGTTTCAAGTCCATCGCTATGGCTCCATCATAATCTCGATCGACGATCAGATCGGACCGATCTGCACAGTTTACAAAACTGAGCATTTTGATGTGAAACAATTCGGACCACCTAATCCAAAATAGCAGTTAGGCCCCTATAAGCTTTAGGGACAGTCATACTAGTCCAAGCTTAAGGAAATTGCATTTTCACCCTATTTAATTTTAGGAAGTCACACTTTCATCCTTCCTCCTACTATACTCAACAAATTGAGCTTAATTTCTGCACGAGAATTGAGAAACCAGTACTTATGTGACCCTCAATGGTTCAGTGATACAGCTAGCCTTGGGCACACAACATTTGTGACTTCGAAACCAGATTTTCGGACTAACCCATCAGACTATGGTAAAGCGTCTAGCAACATCGCCCCATGATCCCCTAGGTATCACTGATAGTGTCTGCAAGAACCAGTCGGTCATGGTTAGCGTACAGTACGGTCCTTTAAACACAAATATCCCGATCAGATCAACGATCATTGGTAAATCGAGAGTCGCTAGAGATCCAATACCATGCATACATCTTGGAGATCAAATAGTGACATCGCATGTGTTACTAGATAAACACATTTACCTAAAACACATCTAGTACTCTGGCCAGAGATTTGTCACACTATTATCTCATCAGATAGCATAGGATATCCACGCACAAGGGCGAGCGGTGAATCCTCGACAACGAAGCATCGACTCCTACATGCATCGGGACCTCAACCAACCCCGCCACCTGACGACCCCAACTGAGTCGGTAAACGGGTCAAAGTGAGGCACCTATCATGTAGAGTCTCAATGACGTTTCGAGTAATAAGGGCTAATCGGTACAACCAAGACATCGGACTTAATCCAGTCGACGAAAGGTAACCACTTGGAAAGTCCGAACGAGTGTAGTTCGATAGATCACCAGGTCACTATCCATCTGCATGCTCAGAACATCACTATGTTCCTTACCAATGAAACGTGGTACTTCACATTGCAAATGCTAGTCTCAAGCTCGGGCGACCCTTATCCTCTTTTGGACGGCCCAATTGACTAGGAACAGGTTTAGAATACACGGTGACTATTAGATGTGTTTCATAATAGCCATCAAATCAACTATCACATCTAACATACACTATAGTGCATTCAAGGTCTTTATCCAACAATTGTAATCATAATAATGAAGATAAAGAATGCCATAAAACAATGTGAATTTCATAAATAAAGATCGTTTTACATAGAGTCAACAAGAGCCCACACGTCACAAGTTGGCTAGTTGGGCACCTACTCTAACAATCTCCCACTTGCCCTAAAGCCAACTACTCATCAGACGTAGTCCCATTGTTTCGTGATGTTTTTCAAACAATGGTCCTAGCAAGTGCTTCGTAAGTGGATCAGCAATATTGTCTGCAGAGGCGACTCTCTCAACTGCTATGTCACATCTAGCCACAATGTCCCGGATTATGTGGTATTTCCTCAGTATATGTTTGGATTTTTGGTGAGACCTAGGTTCCTTTGCTTGCGCAATGGCACCTGTGTTGTCACAGTACACCGGGACTGGACCAACTCCTTCAAGGATTACGCCCAACTCTTGGACCTAATTCCTCATCCAAACCGCCTCTTTAGCAGTAGCTGATGCTGCAATGTACTCAGCTTCAGTGGTTGAATCCGCGATGGTGTCTTGCTTGGAACTCTTCCAAGAGACAGCACCACCATTGAGCATGAATTCAAATCCAGAGGTCGATTTCGAATCGTCCACATCGCATTGGAAGCTAGAATCAGTGTAGCCTTCCAATTTTAGTTCACCACCCCCATACACCATGAACATATTCTTAGTCCTTCGTAAGTACTTAAGAATATCTTTCACGGCCTTCCAATGCATTTGGCCGGGATTTGCTTGGTAGCGGCTCGTAACACTCAGAGCATTTGCGACATCTGGTCTAGTTGAGATCATACCATACATAATACTACCTATTGCCGAGGCATATGGCACACGTGTCATACTCTCTATCTCCTCATCAGTATTTGGACACGTAGACTTAGATAGAGTGACCCCATGGCACATAGGTAGGTGTCCTCTCTTGGACTCTTCCATAGAGAACCGCTTAAGTATGGTATCGATGTAGGTTTCTTGGGTGAGTCCGAGCATCCTTTTTTGTCTATCTCTATAGATCTGTATTCTTAGAATATAGGATGCTTCACCCATGTCCTTCATCGAGAATCTACTAGACAACCAAACTTTAGTTGACTGCAGCATTCCTACATCATTCCCAATGAGTAAAATGTCATCAACGTAAAGTACAAGGAATGTCACAGTATTTTTAACTACCTTCTTATACACATATGGCTCATCGGGATTCTTGATGAAACCAAATTCTTTAATTGTTTCATCAAATCTCAGGTTCCAACTTTTCGATGCTTGTTTGAGACCGTAGATCGATCTCTGAAGTTTGCATACTTTATGCTCACTTCCTACGGATGTGAAACCCTCAGGCTGGGGCATAAAGATCTCTTCCTTAATGTTTCCATTAAGGAACGCAGTTTTCACATCCATTTGCCATATCTTATAGTCGTACCATGCGGCTATGGCTAGTAGGATTCTAATTGATTTGAACATTGCGACTGGTGAAAAAGTTTCATCATAGTCAACACCTTGCCTTTGAGTGTAACATTTCAAGACCAGTCGCGCCTTGTAGGTCAGTACCTTACCATCAGGACCAAGTTTTCTCTTGTATATCCATTTACACTCAATGGGAACTATTTCTTTGGGAGGATCCACAAGAGTCCAAACTTGCTTTGAATACATTGAGTCAATCTCAGATTGCATGGCTTCAAGCCATAAATTAGAATCAGCATCGAAAATTGCCTCCTTGAAGGTTCTTGGATCACATTCAACAACTTGATCACTTTGATCATCTTCAAGAAGGAAACCATATCTAACAGGAGCCTTAGGAACCCTTTCAGATCTCCTAGGTGTGTCCATATCAAGGATTGTCTCTTGAGGTGAGGGAGATTCACTTGGTACTTCAGTAGGTTCTCGAACCTCTTCGAGCTCTACTATCTTGCCCTTTCTATCAAGTAGAAATTCCCTTTCCAGAAAGGTGGCATTTCTAGAAACAAAAACTTTTGTTTCATTGGGATAGTAGAAGTAGTATTCAATAGAATTCATTGGATACCCAATGAAGTAGCATAATATGGATCTATTATCCAGCTTATATCCCACGGTCTGCTTCACGTAAGCAGGACATCCCCAAATCCTCAAGTATGAGTACTTGGGCGGCTTACCCATCCATATCTCATATGGAGTTTTATCCACTGTCTTGGTATGGACATTGTTCAACAATATTACGGTCGTTTCAAGCGCATAGCCCCAAAACGAAGCAGGAAGTTCAGTGAAACTCATCATAGATCGAACCATGTCCATCAATGTTCGATTATGACGCTCCGCTACACCGTTAAGCTGTGGTGTGGCCGAATGGGTCCACTGTGAGAGAATCTCATTCTCTTTAAGATATTCTTGAAATTCGGCACTCAAGTATTCTCCACCCCGATCGGATCGAAGTGTTTTAATGCTTTTTCCCAGTTGATTTTCTACTTCAGCCTTGAATTCCTTGAACCTTTCAAAGGTTTCAGACTTGTACTTCATTAAGTACAAGTACCCATACGTAGAGTGATCATCGGTATAGGTGATGAAGTAGGTGTGATCGGACTTAGTACCAATGCTAAGTGGGCCACACACATCAGTATGGATCAAATCCAATAGACCTTGAGCACGTTCAGGCTTGCTCGTGAAGGGAAATTTTGTCATCTTTCCGTTGAGACAAGATTCACAAGTTGGTAGGGAGTTAATATCAGACATATTAAACATGTCACTTCTAATCAACTTGTTCATCCTATTTAAGGAAACAGGACCTAGCCTAGCGTGCCAAAGTTGTGTCGGGTTCAAACTATCGTTTTTCCTTTTTATCGTTGTTGTGTGTGTTTCCAGATCGTGAGTTGGAACTTCTCACAATTTTAAGGCGTATAGATCATTTTTGCGTTCCCCAATTCCAATGAAACATTCATTCTTGTAAATAAGCGTGCCAAAGTTGTGTCGGGTTCAAACTATTCGTTTTTCCTTTTTATCGTTGTTGTGTGTGTTTCCAGATCGTGAGTTGGAACTTCTCACAATTTTAAGGCGTATAGATCTATTTTTGCCGTTCCCCAATTCCAATGAAACATTCATTCTTGTAAATATTGCAAATCGAATTGGCAAAATGACAAGAATATCCATCACTATCAAGCATAGAAACGGAAATGCTGTTCTTTATTAATTCGAGAACAAATAAAATGTTTCTCAATAACAACTTAAAATATGAAGAAAGAAATAAATAGACATCTCCTATAGCTACGGCCGCAACCCTTGCTCCGTTTCCAAGCCTCAAGTGGGTCTCACCCTCTCTAAGACGCCGGCTTCTTATCATTACCTGCAAGTCATTGTAGATATGAGATCCACATCCGATATCAAGTACCCAAGAAGTCAAGTTAAGAGACATATTTATTTTAATGTAGAATATACATTTTGCAGTTCGCAACTGTTCGAGGTAATCCTTACAGTTCCTCCTCCAATGCACAGGCTTGTGACAATGGTGACAAACGTCCTCAGACTTGTTCGGCTTCGGAGACCTTGCCTTGGGCTTCTTGGCGGGCTTTCCCTCCTTCGCAGGGGCAGAACGCTTCTTACCCTTGCGTTTGGGTCCCTTCTTCGCAGAGGAAGAAGAGCCCAAAAGAAGGACGGGCTTGTCCTTCTTTATGGTCCCCTCGAACACAACAAGCATGTTTTGTGAGACCTGGATTTGTTAATTACGATTGATTGTTGGAATTGATCAGTTGTTTAGAGATTTTGTGGTTTAGAATCTCTGCTTTGATGCTTGAGTTGTATTCTGGGTCGAAATTCCCTCTTTAGAACAATTCTGGATGCTCTCGTGTTTTTGGATTTTTGAGGCAAAAGCTGGTTTTGTGAGCTAGCAGCTGGTCGGTGGCAAAACCAGTCGAAGCGTGTTTTGGTAACGCAGGGTATGAAACGCCGTCGTTTGCGTGAAGTCTGGTTGCGCGTGTTGTAATCAGCAGATGCATTAGTGTATTTGCGTTGAGGG
>KV006923.1:63625-79476 GCA_001598015.1 Dorcoceras hygrometricum
TAGTTGAGGAACGCGAAGTTGCTGCCGTTCGAGTGTTGCGTCGACCGGGTAGAACTACGTTCTGGTTTTCGGATTTTACCATAGTCTTCGGGATTTCCTTGTGGTAACCAGTGTGTGCTAATTTTAGCTCAGAAGTATAAGGTACGGATTTGAGCTTGATGTAGCTTGGGATTGGCGTGAGATATTATGCGTGGCTGCTGGGATGTTTCGATGAACTTATCTGTGTATTGCTTGCTGAGCATTGGTGTTTATGCTAGCTGTTTCATGTGAATTGCATACACGCATCTGTTCACGCATATTTCAGATCCCTTGTGTATCGTATTTTGCAGCCTTGTATCTTGTATTGCTGTTGTTGATTTCTTACCAGGATGCGAGGGCGAGCGGAAATACCGCACTCTCATCTCCCTGCTGGGATCGTTAGCCACCATGCGCCGAGTGGTTAACTACCACAGTTCATGGGCGAGGCAACAACAGGTCGAGTTGTTTGATGCATCTGGTAATTGGGTGTAGTGTCATGGCGAGTGGCTCATTATCACACTGTGAACACACCCCGTGGCCACTGTACGTTGTTGATGATTCTTGGAGCTATGTTTGAGTTCCTTAGCTCCCTTGAGGGTCGAGCTTTCCGTTGTTATCCGGAATCTCATGCATAGCATCTGCATTTTATCTTATGCATTCTTTTAGCTTTATCTGTTGCTCTCCGTACTGGGGTTTGACCCCATGTCCCTCTGGGGCTTGGTTTGTTTCTTTGTTATGTTTTTTTCAGGAAACCCAGGTTCTACAGCTGGTCGTGGTTTTAACCCAGCTGGTGGTGCCCCAGGAGGTGGCTAGCGTGTCCCAGTTGCATATAGCATACTTATATATATGTATCAGTTAGCCAGGGGGATGCCCTGCGCTTTGTCGTTGTACCCGTAGGGGAGTCTGATACATGTTTTCAATTATGTATGCTTTATTGTTGGTTGTTTTATGAATTGAGATATATTTTGAGTATTGCCTATTTTAAATTATATGTTTTAAACCGTCGGGCCTAAAAGCGAAAATTTTACCCACTTTTTGATAGCTTCCGCATGTGTTTGCCTGTTTAGAGCACGAGGCCTGACATTTTTTGTATCAGAGCTTAAGTTGGGATAAGCTCAGTTTCTTTGATCACACTTGAGTCTAGGCACAGTGTTGTGTGTTGCATGTGCTTGACTTATGTGACTTATGCATACGTATGTTATATGCTGTATCTGTTCTGTTTTTCTTTATCCTGTTGAGTGTTTTAGATGCCGCCTAGACGTCGTGGTAGAGGTAGGGGCAGTTCCAGGAATCAGGAGGACAGAACGAGGATCAGTATAGTGCTCCTAGTCGTACTCTTGAGAGTAGTGGAGAAGAGGAGGTTGAGGCTCCGCCGGCTCCGGTAGAGAGAATGGATGTGGTTATAGCTCGGTTTCAGAGGATGAATCCTCCCGTCTTCAATGGCGATGAGTCGAGTGAGGATGCTGATTCGTGGCTCCATAACGTCATACATCTTTTTGATCGGGCTCAGTATGACGATGATCTCCGGTTGAGGTTAGTGACCTTGTTGTTGAGGAAGGCCGCAGAGCGTTGGTGGCGAGGTGCGTCTAGTACCTTACTGGAGACTGGTGTTGGTATCACTTGGGACAGTTTCTGCGAGGTCTTCAGGCAGGAGTATGTCCCCGATTCGTATGTGGCTGCCCGTGAGCGGGAGTTTGAGTTCCTGGAGCAGGGTTCGATGACTGTGCGCGAGTATGCTCGCAAGTTTTCCGCATTGCTGGCTTATGTTCCGCATGTTGCTGGCCGGGAGAGGGCCAAGAGTACCAGGTTTGTGGAGGGCTTGAATGGAGAATTGTACCAGAGTGTTTTGACAAGCAAGCCCAAGTCGTATGCTGAGGCTGTCGATACTGCTATCCACATTGAGAAGGGCATGAGGAGTCGTAGTGCGCGCAGAGCGCAGGTAGCGCAGGCGGTGCAGGGTGGTAGACCCGTTGGTCAGGGAGCTCAGTCGTCTCAAAGTTCTCAGTCCGCGCATTATCCTCAGCAGCAGCAGCAGGTAGCTCAGCAGTTCGGCCGCCAGAGGTTTCGACCCCACGGTTAGCAATTTAAGAAGAAGTCTGGTTCAAGGTCTTCCGGTTCAGGCAGTTCGAGTAGCAATGGATCTCGGACTGAGTTTTGTGGCTTTTGCGGTGGGAAGCATTCTTCCATGCAGTGTGTAGGTGTGCAGGGTTCCTGCTGTTAGAGTGGATGCCCAACTAGCCAACTTGTGGCATGTGGGTTTATAGACTCTTGTATATGACAATCTTTATATATGATATTCGTATATATTTATATGACATTCTTTACTTTCATTGTGTTGTATAATGATTAACAATTGCGTTGAGTAAAGACCTAGAATGCACTATAGTGTATGTTAGATGTGATAGTGGGTATGACGGCTATCATGAAACACATCTAATAGTCACTGTGTATTCTGAACATGTTCCTAGTCGATTGGGCCGTCAAAATGAGGATAAGGCCGCCCGAGATTGAGACTATTATCTGCGATGCGAAGTACCATGTTTCATTGGTAGGGAACATTGTGATGTTCTGAGCATGCAGATAGATAGTGACCTGGTGATCTATCGAACTACCCTCGTTCGGACTTTCCAAGTGGTTACCATTTATCGAGTGGCTAAGTCCGAGGTCTTGGTTGTACTGATTAGTCCTCACGACTCGAAACGTCATTGAGACTCTACATGATAGGCGTCTCACTTTGACCCGTTTGCCGACTCACTTGGGGTCATCAGGCGGCGGGATTGGGTGAGACCCCGATGCATGTAGGAGTCTATGCATCGTTATCGAGGATTCACCGCTCGCAGACATGCGTGGATATCCTATGCTATCTGAGGGGATAATAGTGTGTAAATCTCTGGCCAGAGTACTAGAAGTGTTTTAGGTAAATGTGTTTACCTAGTTACACTCGCGATGTCACTATTCGATCTCCAAGATGTATGCATAGCTATCGGATCTATAGCGACTCTCGATTTACCAATGGTCGTTGATCTGATCGGGATATATGGATTGAAATGATCGTACTTTACGCTAACAACGACCAACTGGTTCTTGCAGGCACTATCATTGATACCTAGGGGATCATGGGGCGATGTTGCTAGACGCTCTTACCATGATCCGTTGGGCAAGTCCGGAATTGTGATTCCGGAGCCACAATGGTTGTGGGCCCACGGCTAGCTGTATCCCTGAACCATTGAGGATCACACAAGTACTGGATTCGATATTCCCGCAGGGATACTGAACTCAATGTGTTGAGCACTTGAGGAGAATTTTGGGGAGTGCAACTTCCTAAAAGTTAACAGGGGTCAAATCGAGATTTCCGCTGTTGAGGGGCAAAACGGTCATTTTGCACTGGGGTTCTGAAAAATGGTTTTTCAGATCATAGTACTCAGTTTTGGAAACTGAGTCGATCGGTCTGATCTGATCGGCGATCGGAGTTACGATGAAGTCACGGTGATGGGGATGAACCGAATGTTCATCCGTTGGACCCGGGCCCGTTGGGCCGGTCCAAGTCCATCATTAAGTCTACTTAAAGTAGACTTAGACTTAATCACTCAAAACTTGCAACAAACCCTAACCCTAAAAGCTCTAGTAGCCGCCGCCCCTCCTCTCTTCAAAAGCCGCCTTGCGCCGCCGCCGCCGCCGCCGCCTATCTCGCCGGAATTTGTTCCGGCCAACTTGACGAGGAGAATCCGTCCGTGCTGATCTCGTCAGGCCTTCTAGTGCAGGCTGACGAAGGAGTCTCGCTTTCGGTCGTGGACCTGATTGACGTTATCTATCGCCGCCTACCGTGAAGTGCCGGTTTCCTCGCGAAACTGGTCGGAGCCAGGCACGAGTTGCCAGAAAGGTAACCCCGAGAAACACCCTATGGTTGTGTTTGTTTTATTGTATTGATCGTCTCCCGGCCCAATTTTTGTTCTTCTGCTGCCTCGCCGGGAGGCGTGATCCGGATCCGCCACGGTTCCCCAACAGTGGTATCAGAGCCAGGGCTCAGATCTGATCAATACAATTATTGCCTTATTGTATATAATCTCGAATTTCAGATCGAAAACAAAAAAAAATTGGTACGGCCGCCGGCCGCCGCCGTGTGCGGTGGCGCCCCTCTCTTTCGCGCATGAGTTCGCGCGACTTGCGCGCTGGCCGCGCATCGCTGGTCTTGTCCTGCGCAAGACGTTGCACTGTTGTAGGCCGACGCTGGGCACTTCCTTCTCGCATGGTGGCCGGACGCTTGGCGCCGCTTCGCGCGCGGAGATCACCTCGCCTGCGCACGATGGCGCATGAAGATCGGCCGCTGCGCCGTGCGCTTGCCGCACGATGGCGCACGAAGATCGGCCGCTCGATGGCTGGACGTCACGCACTGGTTGCGCTACACGGCGATCGACGATGATCGCTGGGCGCGCGACGTTGCGCGCGGCCGTGCGTCGCGCTTGGCGCGACGTTGCGCGGCTGCTGCGCGCGAATTTCGTGGGTGGCGGCCGGCGGCGGCGGCCGACGTCCGGCGATGTCGTGACGGCTGATTTCTTCTAGGGTTTAGTTCGGGCCTGTCCCGGGCAGCCCGTGAAGTTTTCGGGCCGATATTCAATATCGGGCCCGTTTTGGTCGATTTTGAAATTTTGAGATTTTTGGGCCTAAAATTGTTTTAAGTCCAATTTGATACAATTAAAATTACAAAATATGATTTTGATTATGAAATATGATTTTATAATTAAAATATGATGTAATTAAAATATGATTTTGTGGATAAATAATTGGATTATTTAATTTATGCATGTTAATTAGATTATCTGCATGATTAGGATGATCGAGAGCCGTGCCCAATTTGTTAGGTGTATGCGATAGGTTTTTTGTGATTCGGTTTGTAAATATTTTGATTATCATTTAAAGTGGGCCTGTTTGTGGCCCGTTCCCACCCCTTGATAAATGTATCCCTTATATGTCATGGTAAATTTAAATGTAAATTACTAGATTTAGTGGGAGGACATCCGAAGACGGTGGACAATGACGATCAAGGATATTGAAGATCGAAAATCAGTAAAACCGGAAGCATTGTAATAGGATTGCATTGCATATTGCATTACCCCTAGGATTTGACCCAGGTCCGTGGCTGGCAACCACGGACCGCATAGCTCTCACGGTCGATCATCCCAATATTTATATATATTGATATATAGTTAGTTGAATCCGCATGTTTTAAATTTGATTTAAAATAAATGCATGAGACCAAATTTTCAAAAATAAAATCCCTCGTTTTAAATACGATTTAAAACTAATATCAAGATAGATGTTTATTTGATAAACTAAAGGGAATTTAAATTTGTTTAAATCTCCCTACCTTCCATCAACAATGGGTGTACGTCGATGCTACCCGTATACATGGCCCGACTCATATTATTGAGGGGGTCATGTATGCCGGAAAGCTGTCCGCGCCATTGACTTGTTGTGAGTCGGTTGGAACTCCCTTTAACGTTGGCTCATATTATTGGGGACGTTAAGGGGACCGTCCTTCACGACTCAACATTGATGGGTCATCTTGACACGTGATAGTAAACGGCGTCATATTATTGGGCCCTTACTGGACGTGAGGTGAATACATGGAGGTTGCACCGGTTGCAATCAGAAACTACCTTTTGGGGGTCATGGATGGCTGATATTATTCGGGTCCATGATCGCTTGATTGGGCTCCATGTACCCACTAAAGAAAATTGCTTTCTTGATTTCATTAGAGGGTGGTGAAATCGTTAAAATAGTGGGAGGGTAATTCATAAAACTTAACGACCTTGTTTTATGTCTTAGCGATTATTTTATATATAGTTAGTGATGTTTGTCTGCTTTTCTTTTCAGTATAACTGCATTGTAAAATGGTTTCGATGAAAAACCCGCTCGCTGCTATACTGGATAGCAACAGGTTCACCGGTCTGAACTACCAAGACTGGCTCCGCAACCTCAATCTTGTATTGGCTTCGGAGAAACTTCTTTATGCGATAGAGAAGAGTCCTCCGAAGGAAGCCCCTGCCGATATCAGCCCTGAGGAGCTGGTAACGCTTAAACAATGGTGGGACGACGAGGTTAAAGCTCGATGCTATATGATGGCATCGATGTCCAATGAAATGCAACGGCGCTTTGAGAAGACAAAGTATGCTGCTGACATACTTTTTCATCTCGAAGAACGTGTAGGTCAACTTCAACATGAACAAGCTGGCAGCCACCCTTGAAGAGGTGGTTAACATGCTTGTAGTGTTTGAAGGAACCATAAAGAAGGACAAACCCATCCTCCTTATGGGCTCTTCTTCCTCTGCGAAGAAGGGGCCCAGACGCAAGGGAAAGAAGCGTTCTGCCCCTGCGAAGGAAGAAAAACCCACCAAGAAGCCAAAGGCAAAGGCTTCCAAACCAAACAAGTCTGAGGATGTTTGCCACCACTGCCACAAGCCTGGGCATTGGAGGAGGAACTGCAAGGAGTACCTCGAGCAGTTGCGAACTACGAAAGGTATGTTCTACATTTAAATAAATATGTCTCTTAATTCGACTTCTTGGGTACTTGATACCGGATGTGGATCTCATATCTGCAATGATTTGCAGGTGATGACAAGAAGCCGACGTCTTAGAGAGGGTGAGACCCACTTGAGGCTTGGCAATGGAGCAAGAGTTGCTGCAGTAGCTATAGGAGATGTTTATTTATTTCTGTCTTCTGATTTTAAGTTGTTATTGAGAAACGTTTTATTTGTTCCCTAATTAATAAAGAACATTATTTCTGTTTTTATGCTTGATAGTGATGGATATTCTTGTATGTTTGCTAATTCGATTTTCAATATTTACAAGAATGAATGTTTAATTGGAATTGGGGAACGCGAAAACGATTTATACACCTTAAAATTAAAAGACGTTCCAACTCGCGATGTCGAAGCACATACAACAACGATTAAACGAAAAAACGATAACGTGAACCCAGCACAACTTTGGCACGCTAGGCTAGGTCATGTTTCTCTAAGTAGGATGAACAAGTTAGTTAGGAGTGACATGTTTGATCTGTCAGACATTACCTCTCTACCGACTTGTGAGTCTTGTCTTAAGGGAAAGATGACTAAGCAACCCTTCAAGGGCAAGGGTGAGCGTGCTCAAGGCCTATTTGATTTGATCCATACTGATGTGTGTGGTCCATTTAGTATTGGTACTAAATACGGTCACACATACTTCATCACCTTTACCGACGATTACTCTAGGTATGGGTACTTGTACTTAATGAAGCACAAGTCTGAATCCTTTGAAAGGTTCAAAGAATTCAAGGCTGAAGTAGAAAATCAGCTAGGCAAAAGTATTAAAGCACTTCGATCCGATCGAGGTGGTGTATACTTGAGTGCTGAATTTTAAGGCTATCTAAAAGAGAATGGGATTCTCGCACAGTGGACCCCTCCGGCCACACCACAGCTCAATGGTGTAGCGGAGCGTCGTAATCGGACCTTGTTGGACATGGTTCGATCTATGATGAGCTTCACTGACTTCCTACCTCGTTTTGGGGCTATGCGCTCGAAACGGCGGTAATGTTGTTGAACAATGTCCACACCAAGGCAGTGGATAAGACTCCATATGAGATATGGATGGGAAAACCACCCAAGTACTCATTCATGAGGATTTGGGGATGTCCTGCTTACGTGAAGCAGACAGTGGGAGATAAGCTGGATACGAGATCCATCTTATGCTACTTCATTGGGTATCCAAAGAATTCCATTGGATACTACTTCTACTATCCCAGCGAAACAAAAGTGTTTGTTTCTAGGAATGCCACCTTTATGGAAAGGGAATTTCTACTTGATAGAAAGGGGAGAATAGTAGAACTCGAAGAAGTTCGAGATCCAATCGAAGTACCAGGTGAGTCTCCCGCACCTCCAGAGCCAGTACCAGAAATGGTCGCGCCTAGGAGATCCGAAAGGGTTCCTAGGGCTCCTGAGAGATATGGTTTTCTCCTTGAAGATGATCAAGGTTATCAAGTTGTTGGATCTGATCCAAGAACTTTCAAGGAGGCAATTTCCGATACTGATTCTAATTTGTGGCTTGAAGCAATGCAGTCTGAGTTTGACTCAATGCATGATAACCAAGTTTGGACTCTTGTTAATCCTCCCGAAGGAATTGTTCCTATTGGGTGTAAATGGGTATACAAGAGGAAAATTGGGCCTGATGGTAAGGTAATGACCTACAAGGCACGACTGGTCGCGAAAGGTTACACTCAAAGGCAAGGTGTTGACTATGATGAAACCTTCTCGCCAGTCGCAATGTTCAAGTCAATTAGAATATTGTTAGCCATAGCCGCATGGTACGACTATGAGATATGGCAAATGGATGTGAAAACTGCGTTCCTTAATGGAAACATTAAGGAAGAGATCTATATGACGCAGCCTGAGGGTTTCACATCTGTTGGAAGCAAGCATAAGGTATGCAAGCTTCAAAGATCGATCTACGACCTCAAACAAGCATCGCGAAGTTGGAACCTGAGATTCGATGAAACAATTAAGGAATTTGGTTCATCAAGAATCCCGAGGAGCCATGTGTATACAAGAAGGTAGTCAAGAGCGCTGTGACATTCCTCGTACTTTATGTTGATGACATTCTACTCATTGGGAATGATGTAGGAATGCTTCAGTCAACTAAAGTCTGGTTGTCTAGTAGATTTTCGATGAAGGACATGGGTGAAGCATCCTATATTCTTGGAATACAGATCTATCGGGATAGATCGAAATGGATGCTCGGACTCACCCAAGCTACCTACATCGATACCATACTTAAAAGGTTCTCTATGGAAGAGTCCAAGAGAGGACACCTACTATATGCCACGGGGTCACTCTATCTAAGTCTATGTGTCCGAAGACTGATGAGGAGATAGAGAGTATGACACGTGTGCCATATGCCTCGGCAATAGGTAGTATTATGTATGGCATGATCTCGACTAGACCGGATGTCGCATATGCTCTGAGTGTCACGAGCCGCTACCAGGCCAACCCCGACCAATTGCATTGGAAGGCTGTGAAGGATATTCTTAAGTACTTTCGAAGGACTAAGAATATGTTCATGGTCTATGGGGGTGATGAACTGAAACTGGAAGGCTACACTGATTCTAGCTTCCAGTGTGACGTGGATGATTCGAAGTCAACCTATGGATTTGTATTCATGCTCAATGGTGGTGCTGTCTCTTGGAAGAGTTCCAAGCAAGACACCATCGCGGATTCAACCACTAAGGCTGAGTACATCGCAACATCAGCTGCTGCTAAGGAGGCGATTTGGATAAGGAATTTCGTCCAAGAGTTGGGCGTCATTCCTAATGGAGTTGGTCTAGTCCCGGTGTACTGCGACAACACGGGTGCCGTTGCGCAAGCAAAGGAGCCTAGGTCTCACCAAAGATCCAAACACATACTGAGGAAATACCACATAATCTGGGATATTGTGGCTAGAGGTGACATAGCAGTTGAGAGAGTCGCCTCTGCGGACAACATTGCTGATCCACTTACGAAGCCCTTGCCAGGACCCTTGTTTGAAAAACATCGCGAAACAATGGGACTGCGTCTGATGAGTAGTTGGCTTTAGGGAAAGTGGGAGATTGTTAGAGTGGATGCCCAACTAGCCAACTTGTGGCATGTGGGTTTATAGACTCTTGTATATGACAATCTTTATATATGATATTCGTATTTATTTATATGGCATTCTTTACTTTCATTGTGTTGTATAATGATTAACAATTGCGTTGAGTAAAGACCTAGAATGCACTATAGTGTATGTTAGATGTGATAGTGGGTATGACGGCTATCATGAAACACATCTAATAGTCACTGTGTATTATGAACATGTTCCTAGTCGATTGGGCCGTCAAAATGAGGATAAGGCCGCCCGAGATTGAGACTAGTATCTGCGATGCGAAGTACCATGTTTCATTGGTAGGGAACATTGTGATGTTCTGAGCATGCAGATAGATAGTGACCTGGTGATCTATCGAACTACCCTCGTTCGAACTTTCCAAGTGGTTACCATTTGTCGAGTGGATAAGTTCGAGGTCTTGGTTGTACTGATTAGTCCTCACGACTCAAAACTTCATTTAGACTCTACATGATAGGCGTCTCACTTTGACCCGTTTGCCGACTCACTTGGGGTCATCAGGCGGCGGGATTGGGTGAGACCCCGATGCATGTAGGAGTCGATGCATCGTTATCGAGGATTCACCACTCGCAGACATGCGTGGATATCCTATGCTATCTGAGGGGATAATAGTGTATAAATCTCTGGCCAGAGTACTAGAAGTGTTTTAGGTAAATGTGTTTACCTAGTTACACTCGCGATGTCACTATTCGATCTCCAAGATGTATGCATAGCTATCGGATCTACTTGCAGGCACTATCAGTGATACCTAGGGGATCATGGGGCGATGTTGCTAGACGCTCTTACCATGATCCGTTGGGCAAGTCCAGAATTGTGATTTCGGAGCCACAATGGCTGTGGCCCACGACTAGCTGTATCCCTGAACCATTGAGGGTCACACAAGTACTGGATTCGAGATTCCCGCACGGATACTGAGCTCAATGTGTTGAGCACTTGAGGAGAATTTTTGGGAGTGCGACTTCCTAAAATTCAACAGGGGTCAAATCGAGATTTCCGCTGTTGAGAGGCAAAACGGTAATTTTGCACTGGGGTTCTGAAAAATGGTTTTTCAGATCATAGTACTCAGTTTTGGAAACTGAGTCGATCGGTCCGATCTGATCGGCGATCAGAGTTACGATGAAGTCACGGTGATGGGGATGAACCGAATGTTCATCCGTTGGACCCGGGCCCGTTGGGCCGGTCCAAGTCCATCATTAAGTCTACTTAAAGTAGACTTAGACTTAATCACTCACAACTTGCAACAAACCCTAACCCTAAAAGCTCTAGTAGCCGCCGCCCCTCCTCTCTTCAAAAGCCGCCGCCACCGCCGCCGCCGCCTCTCTCGTCGGAATTTGTTCCGGCCAACTTGACGAGGAGAATCCGTCCGCACTGATCTCGTCAGGCCTTCTAGTGCAGGCTGACGAAGGAGTCTCGCTTCCGTTCGTGGACCTGATTGACGTTATCTACCGCCGCCTACCGTGAAGTGCCGGTTTCCTCGCGAAACTGGTCGGAGCCAGGCACGAGTTGCTAGAAAGGTAACCCCAAGAAACACCCTATGGTTGTGTTTGTTTTATTGTATTGATCGTCTCCCGACCCAATTTTTGTTCTTCCGCTGCCTCGCCGGGAGGCGTGATCCGGATCCGCCACGGTTCCCCAACACCTGCAACCTTTGTGGTCAGTATGGGCATTTTGCGAGAGTATGTCCGTCAGCTGGATCACAGCTGACCGCGGCCCAGCCTCAGGGTCGTGGGGGTCAGTCTAGGGGCCGTTCGCAGCAGTTTCAGCAGCCCCGTTTTGGTGAGACTCAGTTTAGACCGTTTCAGCTGCCTGGCCCTTCGCGTTTTGGGAAGTCGTCTCAGCCTTTCTTTCCAGGACCCCAGCATGCTCAGGTTAACGCCTTCACGAGGGAGCAGGCCGAGGAGTCACCGAGCCGGGTGATTGGAGGTACATGTCTTGTCTTTGACTTTCCTGCTCGTGTGTTGTTTGACACCGGTGCATCGCATTCGTTTATTTCTGATTCGTTTGTTGTTGAGCATGGTTTGTGTACCGTCCCTTTGCGCGATACTGTTTCTGTTTCTACCCCCGGTGGTGTGAGCCTGTTCTCGCAAGAGATTTTGTTGGATGGTGTGTTGCGGTTTGGTAAGCATGCCTTGTTAGCGAATTTGATCCATTTGATGCTTTGGGATTTCGATTGTATAGTTGGGATGGATGTGCTGTCCAACTATAGGGCCTACGTGGATTTCTTCCATGGGATTGTGCGCTTTAGGCCTTTGTCTGGCGAGAAGTGGGACTTCTACGTCCAGGACTCTAGATCGAAGATTCCGTTGGTTTCCGCGATGGAAATGTTTAGTTTGTTGTCTCTGGGGAATGCTGGCTTTATGATCTACGCTTTGGATGCGTCTTCTTCTTCTAGTGTTCAGCTTAGTGACATCCCCGTGGTGCGACACTTCCCTGACGTGTTTCCGGAGGAGATTCCTGGTTTTCCTCCGAGGCGGGAGATAGACTTCAGCATAGAGCTGGTGCCTGGCACAGCTCCGATTTCGCGTGCTCCGTATCATCTGGTGCCTGCGGAGTTGAGAGAACTCAAGGTACAGTTAGATTATTTGCTGGAGAAAGGTTTTATTCGCCCTAGTATGTCACCGTGGGGAGCGCCCATCTTGTTTGTGAAGAAGAAGGATGGCTCAATGCGGATGTGCATTGACTTTCGCCGGTTGAATAAAGCCACTGTGAAGAATAAGTACCCGTTGCCGAGAATCGATGATCTGTTTGATCAGTTGCAAGGTTCTGCGGTGTATTTTAAGATTGATCTTCGTTCCGGGTACCATCAGCTCAGAGTGAGGGAACAAGATGTCGTGAAGACTGCGTTTCGTACGAGGTACGGACATTTTGAGTTTCTGGTGATGCCGTTTGGGTTGACCAACGCGCCTGCAGTCTTTATGGATCTGATGAACCGGGTTTTTAGAGAGTTCATAGATCAGTTTGTGATTGTTTTTATTGACGACATCTTGGTTTAATCGAAGACTCCGATGGAGCACAAGGAGCACTTGGAAATGGTTCTTCAGAGGTTGAGAGAGCAGCAGTTGTATGCGAAGTTTTCCAAGTGCGAGTTTTGGTTAGATCACGTGGTATTTCTGGGTCATGTCATTTCAGCGGATGGCATTTCTGTGGATCCCAGTAAAGTGGATGCCGTGTTGAACTGGGAGCGACCGAGAAATGTGTCTGAGATTCGCAGTTTCTTAGGTCTGGCTGGCTATTATCGTCGCTTCATTGAAGGATTTTCTTCTATAGCAAAGCCGATGACCCAATTGACCCAAAAGGATAAACGGTTTGTTTGGACTAAGCAGTGTGAGAATGCTTTTCAACTGCTCAAGGAGAAGTTAACTACTGCGCCTGTGTTGACTTTGCCGTTCGGATCAGGTGGTTTTGTTGTTTGTTCTGACGCTTCGCTTAATGGATTGGGTTGCGTGTTGATGCAGAATGGTAGAGTCATTGCGTATGCCTCGCGGCAGTTGAAACCGCACGAGACTCGTTACCCAGTTCATGATTTGGAGTTAGCAGCGGTGGTCTTTGTGTTAAATATCTGGCGTCACTACCTGTATGGCGAGCAGTTTGTGGTGTTCTCTGACCACAAGAGTTTGCAGTATCTGTTTTCGCAGCCTGACTTGAACATGAGACAACGTCGGTGGATGGAGCTGCTAAAGGACTTTGACTGTGAGATTAAGTATCAGCCTGGAAAGTTGAACGTAGTGGCTGATGCTTTGAGTAGGAAGGCTAGTGAGATGCTTGCGTCGTTGTACATCTCTAAGGATCAAGAGAATCTTAACATTACGGGTTGGAGATTTTACCCGGCTGAGGATTGTGCGATGGTTTCTTCGTTCCAAGTGGAACCACAGGTTGTTTCCAGCATTCGAGCAGCTCAGAGGACCGATCCGTCAATCCACGAGTTGAAGATGAAGTCAGGGCTGGCGAACTTGAGGACTATTCTGTCTCGTCCGATGGTTGTTTGCGTTTTTGGGGCAGGTTGGTTGTGCCCAATTTGATTGATTTGAAGGAGGAGATCCTTCGTGAGGCGCATTGCAGCAGACATAGTGTTCATACTGGTGCACGGAAGATGTACCATGCTTTGAAGCCGCACTTTTGGTGGGCTGGCCTGAAGAGTGACGTTGCTGGTTTCAGTTGTTTGAATTTCAAGATGGTAAAGGCCGAAAGGATGAGACCTGGTGGTCTGTTGCAGAGTTTAGAGGTGCCTCAATGGAATTGGGAGCACATTGCGATGGATTTTGTGACGCATCTGCCTCGTTCCAGCCGAGGATGCGATGCTGTTTGGGTAGTTGTAGATCGTTTGTCGAAATCCGCACACTTCATTCCCTATGGGATGACCTTCTCGTTGAAGAAGATGGCGAAGCTGTACGTTGATTTTGTTGTTGGATTGCAGTGTGTCTGTTTCAATCGTGTCTGACCGAGATCCGAGGTTTACCTCCAGGTTTTGGAAGAGTTTACAAACAGCCTTGGGCACTAGATTGGCTATGAGTACCGTGTATCATCCCCAGACAGATGGCCAATCTGAGCGAACTATCCAGACGTTAGAGGATATGTTGCGTGCTGTTGTGTTGGATTTCGGAGGTAGTTGGCAAGACGCGTTGTCTTTGGTTGAGTTTTCGTATAATAACAGCTACCAAGTGATGATTGGCATGGCGCCTTTCGAGGCTTTGTATGGCCGCAAGTGCAGATCGCCAGTGTGTTGGGAAGAAATGGGGGAGAATCAGCTATCTGCCCCTGACTTTGTGCAGCAAATGAAAGATCACGTGGATCTTATTAGACAGCGGATGAAAGCTGCCCAGGATCGCCAAGCCAGTTATGCGAACAAGAGGCGTCGACCTCTTGAATTTCAGGTTGGTGATCGTGTATTTCTCAAGGTTTCTCCGTTTCGCAGTGTGATGCGCTTTGGACGCAAGGGAAAGTTAGCCCCTCGTTACGTTGGTCCGTATGAGATCGTCGAGAGGATTGGCCCTTTGGCGTATTGTCTGTTGTTGCCGTCCGAGTTATCTTCTCTGCATGACGTCTTTCACGTTTCCATGTTGAGGAAGTATGAGCCAGATCCGTCTCATGTGCTTGGAACTGATGAGGTAGAGCTAGATCAGTCGTTGAGTTATCAGGAATATCCTTTGCAGATCCTTGGCCGAAAAGAGAAACAGTTGAGGAATAAAACCATTCCGTTGGTGATGGTGCAGTGGAGCAAACATGGTAGGGAAGAAGCTACTTGGGAGCTGGAAGAAAAGATGCAGCGCGAGTGGCTGCATCTGTTTGAGTAGCTGTTGAGCTAGATTTCCAGCAGCTTGTAGTATTGTTGTATTCCTTCCCTAGTTGTTGTTATTTGTTTGCTCAGTCATCTTGAACTCTTGGCCTGGTGTTGGGCGAGTTCTGGTGTTAGTTTTTAGTTTCTATTCTAGCCTCTGCTGTTGTTTGTTGATTCAGAATTGTTGTTGTGACTTCGAGGACGAAATTCTTTTTAGTGGGGAGAAATGTGAGACCTGGATTTGTTAATTACGATTGATTGTTGGAATTGATCAGTTGTTTAGAGATTTTGTGGTTTAGAATCTCTGCTTTGATGCTTGAGTTGTATTCTGGGTCGAAATTCCCTCTTTAGAACAATTCTGGATGCTCTCGTGTTTTTGGATTTTTGAGGCAAAAGCTGGTTTTGTGAGCTAGCAGCTGGTCGGTGGCAAAACCAGTCGAAGCGTGTTTTGGTAACGCAGGGTATGAAACGCCGTCGTTTGCGTGAAGTCTGGTTGCGCGTGTTGTAATCAGCAGATGCATTAGTGTATTTGCGTTGAGGGCTAAAACGACTGCGTTTATATTAGTTGGCACGACGTCGTTTCGATGTTGCGTCTGGTACCAGCTGGTGGAATCGCATGTGTGTGTCTGCTGGTTGTTCAGCAGAAGCAGATGTCAACGCGGGTCAACATTCCTGTAGCTCGAGAGGAAACGTCGTCGTTTGGATGTTGCGACTGATTGTCCAGCTACGAGAGATTTGTTCGTTACTGTAGCTTTCTGCTGGTATTTAGCGAGTGCTGCTATCAGATTTGATGACGTCAGTGGAGCGACGTCGTTTGGGTTAGTTGCAACGCTGCGTTTTGAGGTTGCGACTGGAACCAGCAGAGAGAAGCGTTGCATTGTTTTGTTCT
>KV006924.1:6299-21572 GCA_001598015.1 Dorcoceras hygrometricum
AGATTTGTTTAGATGCCGCCAAGGAGAGGAAGAGGTAGGATGACTAGACGTACTGAGGAGGAGAGGAGTCTAGGCAGTGATGATGACTTTCAGCAGGTTGAGAATGTTACTAGACAGATAGGTGAGATGGAACTAGTCCTAGCTAAATGTGGACACCCGGGGCATTTTCGGAGAGCATGTCCATTGTTGAGGGGACAGACTTCATTTCCTTCATAGCAGGGTTGGCTGGTGGTTCTTCGTAGAGACCGCAGTTTCCTGTTCCGACTCGACGATCTGGATTTCAGCCTAGTGGACCGTCTAGGTTTGGAGGACCTCAGAGATCTCAGTTCCAAATTCCCCAGCAGGCTCAGGCGAACGCTTTCACGAGAGAGCAGGCTGAGGAGATGCCTGGCATACTGATCGCAGGTACATGTTCTATTTTCGAAAATCCTGCGAGAGTTTTATTTGATACTGGTGCATCACACTCTTTTATTTCTGAGTTGTTTGTATATGAGCATGGGTTGAGTTCTTCCCCATTGTGTGATGTTGTTTCTGTGTCTACCCCTGCTGGTGTGAGTTGTGGTCCCGTGAAGTGGTGTTGGATTGTGTGCTTCGATTTGATGAGCATGTTTTGGTTTCCAATCTGATTGTTTTGGGAATCAGAGATTTTGGTTGCATCTTGGGGATGGATGTGTTATCTAGCTATAAGGCTACTGTTGATTTCTTTCATGGTGTGGTGAGATTTCGCCCTGACTCGGGTGAGAAGTGGGAGTTCTACGGTGCTGATTCACGCTCGAAGATTCCACTGATGTCCTCCATGGAGATGTTTATCCTGTTATCGCTGGATAATGCGGGATTCATGATTTATGCGCTTGACGCTTCCCAAGAGCAGCAATTGGAGTTGAGCGACATTTCGATCGTTTGAGAGTTTCCCGATGTATTCCCGGATGAGATTCCTAGATTCCCTCCAAGACGTGAGATCGACTTCAGCATCGAGTTGGTGCCCGGTACCGCCCCGATTTCTAGAGCTCCTTATCGGTTGGCGCCAGCAGAGCTGAAGGATCAGTTGAGAGATCTCTTGGAGAAAGGGTTCATCAGACCGAGTATGTCATCTTGAGGAGCTCCGATTCTTTTCGTGAAGAAGAAGGATGGGTCTATGAGGATGTGTATTGATTTAGACAATTGAATAAAGCGACGGTGAAGAACAAGTATCCTTTGCCGAGGATTGATGACTTGTTCGATCAGTTGCAATGATCGGTCGTCTACTCGATGATTGACTTGCCCTCTGGTTATCACCAGTTGCGGATTAGAGACGCTGACGTGGCGAAGACAGCTTTTCGGACTCGATGTGGGCATTATGAGTTTCTTGTCATGCTGTTTGGATTGACGAATGCCCCAGCTGTGTTCATGGATTTTATTAATCGCGTCTTCAGTGAGTATATCGATCGGTTCGTTATCGTCTTCATAGATGACATCCTAGTGTATTCGAGGAGCATGAGAGAGCATAGGGAGCACCTCAGATTGGTGTTGCAGAGATTGAGAGACTCGCAGTTGTACGCCAAGTTCAACAAGTGTGAATTCTGGCTTGATCGAATTATCTTTTTGGGTCATGTGATTTAGCGCAAGGGATTTCGGTGGATCCGAGTAAGGTCGAAGCAGTTCTTAACTGGAAGAGACCTAGGAACGTTTCCAAGATCCTCAGCTTTTTGGGATTGGCTGGCTATTACAGGCATTTTATCGAGAAGTTCTCTTCTATAGCCAGGCCATTGACCCAATTGACTCAGAAGGATAAGAGGTTCGTTTGGAGAAATGAGTGCGAGTATAGTTTTCAGACGTTGAAGGAGAAGTTGACTACTGCTCCTGTTTTGGCTCTACCGTCTGGATCTGGGGGATTCATAGTGTGCTCCGATGCTTCTCTCAATGGTTTGGGATGCGTTCTGATGTAGAACGGGTACGTGATCTCCTATGCATCTCGACAGTTGAAGCCTCACGAGACAAGGTACCCTGTTCATGATTTGGAGTTGGCTGCGATAGTGTTTGCCTTGAAGATTTGGCGGCATTATCTGTATGGTGAAGAGTTTGTGGTGTACACCAACCACAAGAGCCTGATTCATGATTTGGAGTTGGCTGCGATAGTGTTTGCCTTGAAGATTTGGCGGCATTATCTGTATGGTGAAGAGTTTGTGGTGTACACCAACCACAAGAGCCTGAAATATATCTTCACGCAGTCTGATTTGAACATGAGGCAGCGACGATGGATGGAATTGCTCAAGGACTTTAACTGTGAGATTCAATATCAGCCTGGGCGGATGAACTCGGTTCCCGATGCCTTGAGTAGGAAGACCCAGCCTGTGATGCTTTCGTTTTTGAGTGTCTCGAAAGTCTACGAGCAGTTGAGTACTTCTGGTTGGCGTTTCCAGCCGGGTGATCAGTACTTTATGGTTTCTTCGATTCAAGTAGAGCCGCAGATTGTGAGTGACATCAAGGGGGCGCAGAGGATTGATCCAAATGTTCATTAATTGAAGATCAAAGCCCGAAGTGGCCAGTCAGATGATTTCTCTGTTTCTTCTGATGGATGTCTGAGATTTCGAGGAAGATTGGTGGTTCCAAACTTGATCGATTGAAAGAGACCATCCTGAATGAAGCGCATAGTAGTCAGTACAGTGTGCATCCGGACGAGAGAAAGATGTACCATGCCTTGAAGTCTCACTACTGGTGGGAAGGCATGAAAAGCGACATCTCTGATTTTGTTGCTAGATGTCTGAATTGCCAACAGGTCAAGGCCGAGAGAATGAGACCTGGTGGATTGCTACAGAGCTTGGAGGTGCCTCAATGGAAATGGGAGCACATCGCCATGGATTTTGTGACTCATATACCTCGGTCGAGTAGGGGATGTGATGCGATTTGGGTGGTGATTGATAGACTTTCGAAGTTAGCCCATTTCATTCCCTATGACGTGAGGTGTTCGATGAAGAAAATGGTGAAGCTGTATATCGACCATGTGGTTAGATTGCATGGAGTGCCTGTTTCGATAGTATCTGACAGAGATCCAAGATTCACTTCTCGTTTTTGGAAGAGTTTGCAGGCAGCGATGGGTTCGAGATTGACTATGAGTACGGCCTATCACCCACAGACAGATGGTCAGTCTGAGCGGACCATTCAGACTTTAGAGGATATGCTGCGTGCAGTAGTGATGGATTTCAGTGGTGGCTGGCAGGATTCCTTGTCGTTGGTTGAGTTTTCGTATAATAACAGCTACCAGGTGACTATCGGGATGGCTCCATTTGAGGCGTTGTATGGTCGAAAATGCAGATCTCCGATTTGTTGGGAAGAAGTTGGTGAGAGGCAGCTTTCTACCCCTGAGTTTGTGCAGCATATGAAAGACCAGATTGATTTGATTCGAGGAAGAATGAAGGCTGCACAAGATATTACTAGCTATGCTAACCGAAGGTGTCGACCGTTAGAATTTGAGGTTGGCGATCGGGTATTTCTCAAAGTTTCTCCTTTCAAGAGCGTGATGCGTTTCCGATTTAAAGGCAAATTAGCTCCTAGATTCGTTGGTCCCTTTGAGATTATCGAGCGGATTGGACAGTTGGCTTATCGATTGAAACTGCCTGATGAATTGGCAGCGATGCATGATGTCTTTCATGTGTCAATGTTGAGGAAATACGAGCCAGATCCATCCCATGTGTTAAGAACCGACGAAGTTGAGCTGGATTCTGCCTTGAGTTATGTTGAATATCCAGTGCAGATTTTGGAGTTGAGTTTTCGTATAATAACAACCAGGTGACTATTGGGATGGCTCCATTTGAGGCGTTGTATGGTCGAAAATGCAGATCTCTGATTTGTTGGGAAGAAGTTGGTGAGAGACAGCTTTCTACCCCTGAGTTTGTGCAGCATATGAAAGACCAGATTGATTTGATTCGAGGAAGAATGAAGTTTGCACAAGATAGGTTTACTAGCTATGCTAACCGAAGGTGTCGACCGTTAGAATTTGAGGTTGGCGATCGGGTATTTCTCAAAGTTTCTCCTTTCAAGAGCGTGATGCGTTTCCGATTTAAAGGCAAATTAGCTCCTAGATTCGTTGGTCCCTTTGAGATTATCGAGCGGATTGGACAGTTGCTTATCGATTGAAACTGCCTGATGAATTGGCAGCGATGCATGATGTCTTTCATGTGTCAATGTTGAGGAAATACGAGCCAGATCCATCCCATGTGTTAAGAACCGACGAAGTTGAGCTGGATTCTGCCTTGAGTTATGTTGAAAATCCAGTGCAGATTTTGGATCAGAAGGAGAAGCAACTGAGGAACAAAGTAGTTCCGTTGGTGATGGACCAATGGAGCAAGCATGGCAGAGAAGAAGCAACTTGGGAACCAGAAGAAAAGATGCAGCGAGAGTGAACGCATCTGTTTGAGTAGATTGTTGTTTTAGATTTCGGTTTCTGGGTGTGTTTTCCCTAGTTGTTGGTTGTCAAATTGTCCAGTTATCTTTAACTCATGGACTTGTATCAGATGAATTTCAGTTTTGCATTCTGTTGTTGTGATGAATTAATTGAATTTTTCCCCTGAATTCACCTTTGATTTCGAGGACAAAATCTCTTAAGGTGGGGAGAATGTGAGGAATCAGATTTTAGATTGATAATTTATTTAATTAATTGGGATTAGTCGTGTGTTTGAGGATTTTGCGTTGTTGAATTTCTCTAAGTGTTAGAAATCAGACGCAGCGCTAGTATAAGGAGCAGACGTAGCGAATTTTGGCAAAGTCTGTCAGCAGCAAGCTCCTGTAGCAAAGTCAACGCGGGTCAACGGTATTGTACCTCACGTCTGGTGAATTTTGGAAGTCAGTAGAGATGACGTGAGAGTGACGTATTGTGTTGCATCTGGCAGTAGTTGCGCTTGTGATGGTTGCTGCTGGCAGCAGGCGCGCAATTACGAGAATGTTGAGAGCGACATCATTTGGTTTAGTTGAAACGCTGCGTTTTGGATGTTGCGTATGGTACCAGTCGCGAGGTATATGTTGACAGATATGATGATGTATCATGTGCGACGTCGTTTTGCTTTAGTTAACGGGAGCTTCTTACGTCGTCGTTTGATTGATTTAGCGCGACCAGTCGATGGTTATTTGGAGGAATCTGTTGTCAGCTGGTGTAGCGCTGCGGCGTCGTTTTGGTTAGTTGGAACGGTGTCGTTTTGGATGTTCTTTGAGAATGCAACGACTGGTTTCTGTTGACAGTTATCTACTGTTCCCGTCGTCTGGTTGTTTTGCGAACAGCAGCAGTTGGATTTAAGGGTTATATAAAGAAGTGTTGATCGAAACTTAGAATTTTTTTAGAACACGATATTTCTTATCTTCTTATTCAAACCCTCGTTATCTACTGTTCACCGTGACCTATTTCCACCGATTGCCGCCGTTCTCCGCCGATGATTTGAGCGATTTTGGTGGCGCTGGAATCCCTGTGACTTGCTCTTTCGATTGTTACCCATTTGAAGCTGTGGAACAACCTTGGAGAAGATCACAAAGCTGCTGGTTTCTTCGTATAGTGGAACCCGATAGTTCTTCCTCTAGTTCCAGCTGTTGGATTTGAGGTTCTAGACAGCTTCTGTCGTGGTTGAGGATATCAGGTGAAAGCTGGTTTGCACTCTTCTGGGTGAGCATTTCTCGTTGAATTGAGCTTTGTTCTTGTAGCTAATACCTGCGTAGATGTGTAGAACTTGAATATAGTTCTGGTCGTAGGTGTTAGAGTGTTCAGGCTTAGATTTGTGCTTGAGTTAAGCTGATTTTCGAGGCTTTGAAACAGATTTCAGCTCCCAGGAATTTTGGTTGAGTTTTGCCGTGGAGCTTCAAGGGTCGTAGGCCTGATTAGGTTGCTGGCCATGGTGTTGTGAAAGTTGTTAAGGTATATTGAAACAGTTGAGGTACGAATTGAGCCGCTCTTAATAGCTTGAAGCGTGGACATGGCTGTATTTCTTGCTAGGAAATCTGTTGGCATGATTCTGTGAATTTACGTGGAACAGTTTGGTTGAATTGATTGAGTTACATTCTGTTTTACGTAATGAATTGTACGCATTGTGCATTTGTTCTTGATTGGCATACATGCATACATATTGAGCCTGACAGATTGGTTGATTGACCTGATTGAGAGCCACGTTGCGACTGGCCGACTGAGTTGTCGTGTCGGAAAAGTCCAACGCTATCATCGGAGTGGTGACTGCCAGATTCGAGCGTCTACTACCAAGCTGTGATGGGCTGACAGGCCCGGAATATCACGGACCGATGATTTCCATCGGCTGATTGGTTGTGCGTGGTATAGAGGCTTGCGATGATTTTCCAGTTGACTTACTGGTCTATCTATTCGATTTTCTTGATAGCCCTCATGCATTCATAGCATTGATTTATAGCATGTTGCATGTTTAGCTGTTTAGATAGCTCTTCGTACTGAGGCTTGATCTCGTATTTGTTTTTCCTGCTTTTGTGTTGTCTGGGTCTGTGTTACCCAATTGGGGATCTTCAGGTAACCAAGCTGGACAGAGTGGAGGTTCAGCTGGTCGATCCCCTTTCCCTTGAGTCCCAGTTTATATTATGATATGTATCGAACCGGGGGATGCCCCGTGTTTCTTTGTATTGGGGATCTATTTCTGATTTGATATGTTGTTGTTACCTGGTTTTTCTGAGTTGGAGTTAACTCGTATTTTGATTATGAATATTTTGAATGTATGTTTTGAGTTCAGGCCCAAATTATTTCGAAAATTTTTAAGCCCGATTTTACGCTTCCGTGATTATGTGCTTAATTGTGCTATAATATTCTGTTTATTGGCACGGGGCCTGACAGCTCCTGCCATCCTGGCCAGATCCCGCCAGCTGGACCACCCCCAGGTCCAGCCGGTGCCATAGAAACCAACCACGGCCCCAACCGTGCACCACACCTCATGAACGACGAACCTGAATCGGGCAGCCCACCCACGGCGTGTGATACCGTGCGGCCGCACGTCAAGTCCCGATCCAGCCATGATCTAGCCAACTTATCATCACCTATGGACCACCATGAACCTCCTAGGACCCTCACTCATCGATCTAGCCATGAGCCATGATCCCTGGAGCTTTCACAAACCGAAACAACACGAGATAAAGTCGAGAAACGTGAAAGCACTTTCGTGTCATGCATGAAACTTGAATAAGGAGATATAGATCTGGATAAAACACATTCAATTCACATCAATTTTCATAAAAACAGTCTAATATAGTTTAAACTATGAGAAAAGGAGTTGATATCACATGCCTGGTTTGGTTGGAGTAGAGTTTTGCGAGTTATCGACGTTGTAGACGCGAGATCGGGGCACCACCGGATTTGGATCTCCAAGCTTCACCAAGAATGGATGAAGTTTTGAATTTTTGTGTTGGAAGGGAAGGGGAGGACGGCTGGTTGATGATCTAGGGCTAGATTGTGGTTAAGTTTGGTGTTTAGAAATAATACCATGTGACATATTTGACCCCTATCATTTAGTTAAGTATAAGAAGTGGAAAAAGACATGCTAGCCCCTCTCTTTAATCAAAACTATAATTAAAACTTTATCTAGGCCATGAAAAGGGTTTGAATTTCGAAATTGAAGCCTCCTACAAATTTAAAACACCTTAAAATTCAATATACCAGCCCGTATAGGCGAAAAACGGGTTTCCCCTTAAAAAAATCATAAAACTCATCAGTATCCTAGGTAGCTTCATCCTCTGAGTGATTCTGCACCGGACCTTGACCATCGAAATACTCCGCGCTCTCAGTCTGCGCTCCTCCCTAGCTAGAATCTGCACAGGTCGCTCCTCAAAAGATAAATCTGGCGCCAACTGGAGCGGCTCGAAATCCAACACATGAGACGGATTCGGAACATACTTCCGCAGCTCTAGATATGGAAGACATTATGCACTGCTGATAAGTTGGGTAGTAACGCTATTCGGTAAGCCAGAGTACCAACCCTCTCTAGAATCTCGAACGGTCCAATAAACCTCGAGCTAAGCTTGCCTCTCCGGCCAAAGCGCATCACGCCCTTCATGGGCGATATCCTCACAAACACATTATCTCCCACAGCTAGCTCCAGATCCCGTCGTCTCTGATCGGCATAACTTTTCTGGCGACTCTGGGCTGTCCTCATCCTATCTCGAATCCTCATCACAATGTCCGCCGTCTGCTTCACTAACTCCGGCCCAGTCAACACTCTCTCACCAACCTCGTCCCAGTGTACGGGAGATCTGCATCTCCTTCCGTATAGAGCCTCATACAGAGCCATCCCTATGATTCCTGAAAGCTGTTGTTGTACGTGCTCTACCAGCGGAAATCTCAAGTCCCATGTACCCTGGAAATCTATGACGCAAGCTCTCAGCAAATCCTTCAAAATCTGAATAACCCTCTCTGACTGTGACGCCCACGCCCATGGGGGTCAACGGATTTGAATAAAAAGGAATAAAATAGAAAAATAAAGGCTGAAATGAAATATTGTAAGCTGTATTTCTTACAACATAAATATTTTGCGACACAAACACACTTGGCGCCAAATAATAAATAACGGAAACAGATTTGAACCACAAGTTGATTTAAAATGCAAAGTGCGATATTACCACATCTGAAATTCTATATGAATTCAAGCATTGTTGTAATGGATCTAATACAGATTTGTCAAAAGATCAAAAACAACACCAGCTGCGCGGAAACATCGGCCATTGATAAACACAATCACCACAGCTGGTTCAGCTCCCGCCGCTCGTTTGCCCCAGCTCTGTCTCACCTGCACCATTTAAAAGCTAATGACCCTAGGGGCTCAGCAAGTAAAATATGAGAATAACAATTTCACTTAATGTAGGCAAACATCTCATATCTGAACATAACTTAGTTTAAAGGAAGGCATTTAAGCTTAAACATCTTTCGTAAAACATATTCGGGACATAACCCAGATCTCATCATTATTTTCTTGTGATTTATGGCATAGAAGCTCTCCTTAGGTCCGTTGGCACTTGATCAAGTTACTTCTGAATTCAGTCTTTATGGCATGAAGCCCTATATGAAGGGGCAATCAACACGCTCGACGACTACTCATGCTTCCTTTATGAAGGGGCAACTGACATCTGGACAGCTGCTCACCCTTCCATGGTGACCGCCTGTTATCTACGCCATAAATCCTTTAAAACTAAAAATTTCTTCCTTTAAACTCATATCTGAGTGAAAACAGATTTGAACTTCATCAGGGTTCACTATATTTGAAACTCGTTTCTCTTTAAAATCTCACTGAGCTTCAGATTTTTGACTACCGGGGACTTATCGCTGAAATGAAAATCAGATTTGGCTAACAAAATAGTGCTCGGGTACAAAACAGATCCTAGTCGTAGAAACAGATTCAACTACAGTATCGCTAACGTTAAAACAGATGTGACATAAAGGAACAGTAACGTTAGCTGGAAACAAATTCCATTATCGGGGATACATCGCTGATGTGAAAACAGATTTGACTCTAGGAGCGCTATCGCTAGCGAGGAAATTCAGATGTGACCTTGGAAACACTAGTGCTAACAGGTAAAACAGATTCCACTAAAGAAAGGATATACCGCTAGCTTTAAAGAAACAGACTTGACTAGCGAAAAGGCACTACTAGTCGTGAAAATCAGATTTGATTGTAGGAACTGTGTATGAGTGAAACAGATTCGACCTCTGCAAGACAGACTTGATATGGGATTTCAGACTTGAAGATGGGATCTGGTTACTAGCATAGGAAAACCTACTTGGCTATGTATCTTAGTGCTGCAATATCTCGACGACACCCAAGATACCAGCTCCGCCTATCTAACCGAACAAATCCCGATTGGACCAGCATCGCCGATTACTTGGAGTCAAGCCAGACTTCGCCATTCACCAAGAAGAACTTCATAATCATTCAAGGAACTAGAATCTGGATGCTCAATGTTTTTAGAAACACATCAACATCTGCGCTTAAGGCACACTGGGATTCTTTAAAACAGAAACAAACGGTGAACCCGATCTTTCATTTTCATAAACATGCTTGAACATTGCAATATGTTTAACATAAACAGGCAAGCAAACAGAACTGAGGAAAAACAATATATGCTTTAAAATGGTGTAGCAAAAATCAGCTTTTACTTGCCTTAACACTGAATACACGGCCGTAGTTGGTTCCTGCAGAATTCCTCCTCAAGAACCACGACGAGCTTCAGAGAGTTTTTGAGAGAATGAAAGATTTTCTTTTACAAATGAAAGTGAACTCAATTTCACGTAAACAATCATATAAAAGAGCATGATTGTCATTAGGTGAAAACACTCGAGTAGGCATGGGATTCCTACCAACTATTTGTCCTTTTTGAAAGATTTGTAAAAAGCTCTCATGTACTATTTTAAATTTAGGAATTTACCAAAGGATTTTGAAGAGGACAATTTGCTCAATTTGAAATCATTTTCGAACAAAATCTGAAATCTGCTCATGTCTTGTGCTTGGAACGAAATCTACCCAGAAACCTTCTGCGCCGTATCTCACATCTGAAATCAGCCTTTTAAACAATTAAAATAATTCAAAGCTGAAATCTCAATGCTCATATTAACAATTTGGTCCTTAAAATAAAAGGGTTCATAAATGTGGTCTTATGGATTTTGGGGCGCTACACTGACTGTCCGTCTGTCTGCGGATGAAATGCTGTATTGAACGACAATCTTGTTCCCAAGGCGGCATGCAAACTCCTCCAGAACGCAGATGTGAATCTGGTGTCTCTGTCCGAAACTATCGAGACTGGTATGCCATGCAGTCTGACAATCTCTATGATGTAGAGCTCTGCGTACTGCTCAGGGTGAAAGTAGTCTTCACCGGTAAGAAATGCGCTGACTTGGTGAGCCTGTCCACAATCACCCATATAGTCGTGTACCCTCTGGGACTCCTAGGCAATCCAACCATGAAATCCATCGTAATATGCTCCCACTTCCACTCAGGAATAGGGAGTGGCTGCAACAACCCTGTCGGTCGTTGATGCTCTGCCTTGACCTGCTAACAAGTCAAGCACTCAGACACGAATCTCCCAATGTCCTTCTTCATCCCTGGCCACTAGTACAGTGTCTGTAAATCTCTGTACATCTTCGTACTCCCTGGGTGGATGGAGTACGTCGATGCATGAGCCTCAGATAAGATCTCGGCTCTCAACTGTCCAGTGCTCGGCACCCACATACGGTCTCTGAAACGGAATATCCCATCCTCAACAGTATACAGACCTCGTTCTCTATCCTCATCACTCTGCCTCCACTGCTGTAACTGCTCATCGGAGGCCTGCCCCTCCCTGATTCGCTCTCGAAGAGTCGGCTGAATCGTGAGCGCTGCTAAGCTCGACGCACAGCCTCCCAAATAGAACTCTAGACCGAATCTCTGAATCTCAGCCTGTAGTGGCCTCTCAATTGACAAACACGCCACTACTGCAATCTTCCGGCTCAAAGCGTCTGCCACTATGTTAGCCTTACCCGGATGGTAGCTAATGTCGCGGTCATAGTCTTTCACCAACTCTAACCATCTGCGCTGCCTCATGTTCAGCTCCTTCTGGGTGAAGAAATACTTGAGGCTCTTGTGGTCGGTGAATATCTGACACTTCGTCATATAAGTAGTGCCTCCAAAATCTTCAAACGCAAAACACTACAGCTGCCCAGCTCCAAATCATGCGTCGAGTAGTTCTGCTCATAACTCTCTGAACGACAATCTTGTTCCCAAGGCGGCATGCAAACTCCTCCAGAACGCAGATGTGAATCTGGTGTCTCTGTCCGACACTATCGAGAATGGTATGCCATGCAGTCTGACAATCTCTCTGATGTAGAGCTCTGCATACTGCTCAGGGTGAAAGTAGTCTTTACCTGTAAGAAATGCGTTGACTTGGTGAGCCTGTCCACAATCACCCATATAGTCGTGTACCCTCTGGGACTCCTAGGCAATCCAACCATGAAATCCATCGTAATATGCTCCCACTTCCACTCAGGAATAGGGAGTGGCTGCAACAACCCTGTCGGTCGTTGATGCTCTGCCTTGACCTGCTAACAAGTCAAGCACTCAGACACAAATCTCCCAATGTCCTTCTTCATCCCTGGCCACTAGTACAGTGTCTGTAAATCTCTGTACATCTTCGTACTCCCTGGGTGGATGGAGTACGTCGATGCATGAGCCTCAGATAAGATCTCGGCTCTCAACTGTCCAGTGCTCGGCACCCACATACGGCCTCTGAAACGGAATATCCCATCCTCAACAGTATACAGACCTCGTTCTCTATCCTCATCACTCTGCCTCCACTGCTGTAACTGCTCATCGGAGGCCTGTCCCTCCCTGATTCACTCTCGAAGAGTCGGCTGAATCGTGAGCGCTGCTAAGCTCGACGCACAGCCTCCGAAATAGAACTCTAGACCGAATCTATGAATCTCAGCCTGTAGTGGCCTCTCAATTGACAAACACGCCACTACTGCAATCTTCCGGCTCAAAGCGTCTGCCACTATGTTAGTCTTACCCGGATGGTAGCTAATGTCGCGTTCATAGTCTTTCACCAACTCTAACCATCTGCGCTGCCTCATGTTCAGCTCCTTCTGGATGAAGAAGTACTTGAGGCTCTTGTGGTCGGTGAATATCTGACACTTCGTCATATAAGTAGTGCCTCCAAATCTTCAACGCAAACACTACAGCTGCCAGCTCCAAATCATGTGTCGGATAGTTCTGCTCATAACTCTTCAGCTGCCTCAACGTATATCCAATACCTTACCACCCTGCATCAGAACGGCACCCAAGCCTCTCAGAGAAGCATCTGTATAAACCACAAACTCCTCGTGGTCCACTGGCATAGCTAACACTGGTGCTGAAGTAAGGGCCTCCTTCAGCTGACAAAGCTCCTCTGACACTAGGGACTCCACACATACTTCGCATTCTTCCTGGTCAAGGCTTTCAAGGGCACTGCAATAGAAGATAAGCCCTTGATAAATTTGAGCTAATAACCTGCCAAGCCCAAGAAACTACGAATCTCCGCTGCATTACTTGGAATCCCCAGTTCTGCACTTCCACCACCTTCGATGGGTCCACAGAAATCCCATCTCTCGATACAATATGCCCTAAGAATGCCACCTGCTCCAAACTCTGTCAACCAATCCATGCCTAGGATGAGGTCGAATCCTGTCATCGGCAAAAACGCCAAATCTGCTCTGACCGCGTGCTCCTGAAATGTCATCGTCAAACCCTGCATGACGCTGGTCGTCGTCAACTCCTCTCCTGACGGAACCATCACGGCGAGAGCTACCCCCATGCTCTCTGGAACAATACCCATCCTCTGTGTGAATGCACTCGAAATAAATGAGTGGCTCGCCCCTGAGTCTAGCAAAGCGAGTGTAGTGACACCAAGCACACGAATCTCGCCTGAAACAGAAACGTCACACAGGTACACGTTTACGATCATACTAAATCCCAAAAAGCATATTAGATACCTACAACAGTTCTAAGTTCGCTAGCCCTATCCGTCAAAGTTCTCAAGGCAATTCCTAGAAGTCCTACAGTTCTACTCAGATTCCACTCCTCAGCAACTAGCGGGTCTATAGTCCCCGCAAACTCCTTGGGTCCCTGCTTGCGGAACTGCTCAGCCACGTCCTTCTCGTAGACTTCCCAGAACGCTCCGACTGCCTCTCTAGGATCCAGGTGATCCCGATCATGCCCACGCTAGCCCTCTCATAAGGCGCCAACTGCGGAGGTGGGGGAGGAGGAGGTGCATCCTCATCCAGCTGAGTCCTATCGCGCCTGGGAGGCATACTGATACGCCAAAACCTTATCATGTAAATATAAGTGCATGACTAAGCGTCAATTTTTAAAACAAAAACTCATGCATAACTAAAACACATGCAACATGCAATCATAAACAAAAATCGTACAACAGTAAAACTTACAGACTAGTAGTGCGACTTTTGAGCTCCACGCAGCAGGCAAGTACCCCACCAGAACCACCGCTCTGATACCAACTGAAACGAACCAGACTCTAAACTTTTTTTTTAAAACATGTGCGGAAAAACATAAACTTAAAGTGTGGCTCGTTCCCTCCTTAAAATATTTCTAAATCATTTGCTAAAAAAATACTTGAAGCATAAACAAAGGAATATTTAAAAACGTTAAAACATACATACGGTAGTTTAAAATCCAACATCCAAAACTCTATCATCTCAAAAACACATCGTTGCGGTCAAGGGGTACTGCTGCAACAGGCGCTCAGACGTCCTCACCGCCAGTCGGGGTAAACTCAGCAGGATCATCACCTGCACAATTTAAACCTAGTGAGCCTAGAGGCTCAGTATGCTCTATCGTATATCATAAAAAGTACATACTAATAAAATCGTATGCAAGCACATACTTGTAATAAAATAACGTTACAACATGAATGCGTGCATGATCTTAAAATATTACTTCATACATTTCGTATCGTAGATACATAACATATACATCCATAAGGCATGACATAACATAACATGAAAAACGTATGAGTTGTATCCGTGAATGTAAGCGGGCGTGTGACTGATCAGTCGAAATAACCAACATACGTGGCGGTGTGGTTCACCCGACCTCGAGCCAGGATCCCTATATGTCACACCTCTATGCTTGCCACTTCATCATGACGTGATCACATGGATCCATAGGCTCATAATCATACATTAAAACAGGGGATCCCCGGGCTCGGCTAGCTCCTATCATTAAATTTTGCCACATCACTTCAATCCCTCGGGTTTTATCTTAAAAGAGACATGCCTGATCGTTTCATAAAATCTCATGATGCGTGCATTTCTTAAAATCATGCAATTTAAAAGCTTAGCCCGTTAATGTATAATTAATTCTTTCCTTTAAAGCATATACGTACATAGCATACTACATATCTAATGAATTATACATCTACGGGCTTCTACATTTTTCTAATTCGGTCAAGTATTAGTTCAGGAGCCTGGCCCACTAATTCTAGACTAAACATCGCTCTTAACTCAGACGATGAAAAGAATGTTCGACGCTTTTTAAAGTTTTTGCCTATTTTCTTTAAATTTTGATTTTTTAAAATCAAGGCTAATTGTGACTAATTAAAATCAATTTTGACTTCTTAAATCAATTTGGACTTGTATGCTATGAAGAGGGCTGTCAAGAAAATCGGATAGCAAGACCAGTCTATCAACTGGCAACTCAAATCAAGCCTCTATACCATACCAAGCCAATCAGCCGGTGGAAATCATCGGTCCATGATCATCGGGGCCCGTCAACCCATCACAGCTCGGTG
>KV006924.1:27677-64543 GCA_001598015.1 Dorcoceras hygrometricum
TTTGCCACATCACTTCAATCCCTCGGGTTTTATCTTAAAAGAGACATGCCTGATCGTTTCATAAAATCTCATGATGCGTGCATTTCTTAAAATCATGCAATTTAAAAGCTTAGCCCGTTAATGTATAATTAATTCTTTCCTTTAAAGCATATACGTACATAGCATACTACATATCTAATGAATTATACATCTACGGGCTTCTACATTTTTCTAATTCGGTCAAGTATTAGTTCAGGAGCCTGGCCCACTAATTCTAGACTAAACATCGCTCTTAACTCAGACGATGAAAAGAATGTTCGACGCTTTTTAAAGTTTTTGCCTATTTTCTTTAAATTTTGATTTTTTAAAATCAAGGCTAATTGTGACTAATTAAAATCAATTTTGACTTCTTAAATCAATTTGGACTTGTACAATCGATTTTGACTTTTAAAATTAATTTTGACCACAAAAGCCGATTTTGACCAAAAAATCGATTTTGACCAAATTAACTCCCAAAAATCGAAGACTTAATTAAAATTTCAAAGGCCGTAATTTTGACTTAAAATTCAAAAATAAACATAACTTTAAATATTTTAAAAGTTTGACTCAATTTTAAAACATCTGGATATTTTCTTTAAAATTGGACCTTGGACTTAAAATTAAAATAACAGGTCCATAATTAAAATAACTCGGACCAACTATAAAATATTTGGACTCGAGACTCGACTAATCGACCCCGTCCAACCGAACCAACCAAGCCGGTTCAATTGAACCGAACCAACCACCAAACCCACTCCCATGCAATATTCACCTCGACGTCGCCGCGACCAGCAGCCACAAACACACGTCGACCTCTCTGCTCCGTCAACCCTGGACGGAGCCCCACCGGTTGGACCACCCCCAGGTCCAGCCGGTGCCATAGGAACCAACCACGGCCCCAACCGTGCACCACACCTCGCGAATGACGCACCTGAATCGGGCAGTCCACCCACGGCGTGTGATATCGTGCGGCCGCACGTCAAGTCCCGATCCATCCATGATCTAGCCAAATTATCATCACCTATGGACCACCATGAACCTCCTAGGACCCTCACTCATCGATCTAGCCATGAGCCATGGCCCCTGGACCTTTCACAAACCGAAACAACATGAGATAAAGTCGAGAAACGTGAAAGCACTTTCGTGTCATGCATGAAACTTGAACAAGGAGATATAGATCTGGATAAAACACATTCAATTCACACCAATTTTCATGAAAACAGTCTAATATAGTTTAAATGGTGAGAAAATGAGTTGATATCACATGTCTAGTTTGGTTGGAGTAGAGTTTTGAGAGTTACCGACGTTGTAGACGCGAGATCGGGGCACCACCGGATTTGGATCTCCAAGCTTCACCAAGAATGGAGGAAGTTTCGAATTTTTGTGTTGGAAGGGAAAGGGAGGACGGCTGGGTGATGATCTAGGGCTAGATTGTGGTTAAGTTTGGTGTTTAGAAGTAATACCATGTGACATAATTGACCTCTATCATTTAATTAAGTATAAGAAGTGGAAAAAGGCATGCTATACCCTCTCTTTAATTAAAAATATAATTAAAACTTTATCTGGCCATGAAAAGGGTTTGAATTTCGAAATTGAAGCCTCCTCCAAATTTAAAACACCTTAAAATTCAATATATCAGCCCGTATAGGCGAAAAACGGGTTCCCCTAAAAAATAACTATAGAAACTCAAGTTTTCGGAAATTGTTGCTTAAATAAAATAATGTCATTTTTAAAAATCCCATAACTTAAAAATCTCAAATTATTTTCATTCTGGTCGGTCCTAATCTCGTCCACGCGTCTGTAACTCAAGCAGACTGAAAATTAACACATGCATACCATTCAACATAAAATCATAAATAAATCATATAAAATGGCATGTAATCATTAAAAAATATTTTCCCCCTAGTCATGCACTCATTTCTACGTAGTCAGGAATTCCTAGGCGTTACATAACCTTACTCTGTCTCTTCTTCAAGAAAGTCTATTTCTTCACCACGGAACTCTCGTATCTATGTAGCCTGGTTTAAAGTTGAACAAAAAATCCGATGAAACAAAACATTAAAAAACAAAAGAACAATTACATGAGTGAATAAAAATAATCTGAAAAGGTTGTTAAAAGTGCTTCCCGCCGAAAGATTAATACAAAGGTGAAGAGTGAGAGAAGTTCATGGAAACAAAGAACTTCTTAATGGCAGAACCCTTTTTTATCATTTCATGAGGAACCCATAAATCGAAGGGCTCGAAAATTCAGTTTGAACCGAAGAAAACTGGAAAATGCAGGTGTTCCTAATCTAATGGAGTTTGAACCTGTAAAATGAGCAATAAAACCCAACATACAATGCATGAAAATAAAGACCCGTTTTTATTAAAAATTAAATTAAATAAGGAAAATTAAATAAAATAACGAAAATAAAAAATTGAAATGTAAAACGGCTTTCTTAAAAAATAATATATAAAAAAAATTAATTGCAAAACTATTGCAGTTTCGTGGGTTTTGCAAAAATATTACAATCCGGAGTTTCAAACAACGGATTCTGACTAGTGCAGAACACGCTTTTAGAATTCGGGATTCGAAAGTCCGGATTCTGACATGCACGGAATGCGATATTTTTTATTTTATTATTATCGGAGAGATATTTCAGAATCCGCTGTTTTAAACACCGGATTCTCAGTGATATATTTTTTATATCTTTTAGATCCGGAGTTCGAAACTCCGGATTCTAAAGGCGGTATTTTCTTCGCCCCCGCCTATAACTAGCTGCTCGATTTACGTTGGAAATTCATTCCTCAACATATTCTTTCTTCCCTCTTTTCAATACATTACTGTTAATTCATATATATTTTCAGGTTATAATCAAAGTCGTTACGCTAATTCACTTGATATCATCGATAAAAACGTAATTATATACCTAATTTTTTAAGATTTCTAGTATATTATAATTTTATTTTGATCCACTGGCATAGCAGTGTTATTAATCAAATGTTTGAAGTTTAGATATGATAATTTTCCTATTTTTAATATGGAGTTTTGTTTGATCCGATTTCAAGTCATGCATGTTTTTTCCTAATTTTTTTTCTTATTTCATTTTAACTCATTTTTTAACTTTCATTTATGTTTTATGCATATGATTTAAATTTAGCAATTTAATTTAATAAAAAAATAATTGTTTGTATATTTTAACAGTGTTTAAATAGCGGTAACAAATAAATAAATTGAATTTTTTTATATGATTAGCATACAATTTTGATTTATTGTATTTTAATGTCTTAATTAACCAAAAAATGAGTTGTTTCTATATGATTAGTTATAATTTTCATTTATAGTGTTCTAAGAAGTTGTAATAAATTTAAACATTCTTTTATTAAATATGATTTTCTTTGAACATAAATGGTTAATGTGAATGCTCTGATCTATTTTGGAGGGTATGTTGTTGCTAGTAGGAGGGTTGGATACAGTATTACAGCAACTAGGTCCATTAGAATCTCATGTTCCATTACTTTCTCTCAGTTGATAAATGATATTCATCGCATGCTACAGATCGACCCAATTTCAGTTTCGCATTAAACTCAACGAAGTATTCTTATAATATGATGTCTAACTATATTGAAGAACACACGCACATAACAGATGATGGTAGTCTACAATTTATGCTTGATCTACCAACATTAGGTTGTCTTTAACTGTATGTCGAAACACTGGCAGTAGATGACGACATGGCACGGGTGATGATCCTCAATCATTCATACTAATCATCACATAAGGCTTCAGAACAATGTCTGTTGATGACGAACCAGGCTGTATACATATCATGGTGACCGACATGGATCACCGACATTGTCAGGGAGCAACATGGAACATGCATGGGGTCAAATACAACACGGTTAGATGATGTTATTTCAGGGATTGAGATCATTAATCACGTCAATAAACTGAAGAAGATGTTGTATGGGGGTCGAATGTAGCAACAGGAAGTGTTTTTCAAGGGTATCATGGAGAAAATACCACATATGCTACAAATATACAAGAGCTGGATGATTTTTTTGGGGACAGTGTTCGAAATGTCCCCAGCAGTGAGCATTCAATTGAAGTACAAATGGTGAGGAATATGTTGACGAGATGAGAACTGCAACGTCGAACGAGCCTACTGGGTCACGTTTCCAGGATTTTGAAGTGACGCTGATAGAGAATGCCCCTAATGATTCGTTAATGCATGAAATTCCTCAATTTCTAAGCACAGTATTTGACGAACAAGATCCTGACTCGTACGGTCTTCCATCTGGTGGACGAACAAGCTTCTACAATTCTGAAAGGTCGAAACGTTGTTCAAAACTGATTTTCAAAACCAAGAAAGAATTGATCGCGTCTGTTAAATATTTCTTGATTCGAGCAGCTAGACGCGAGTACATGGTTGTTCAGAGTTCTCCTAAGATATGGAAGGTGAAGTGCAAGAATATTTCTGAAGGAGGTTACTGTAGGTGGGGACTTCGTGCTTGTCTTAAACAAATTTTGGGCTATTTCATGATTACGAAATATGCTGGTGAGCATACATGTATATCTAATCAAGTTGGTATAGATCACCATAACCTCGATGTAAATATCATAGCCAGTTCTCTGCTACAAATAGTACGTTGTGATCCTGCATACGAGATCAAGTATGTCCGAGAGAATATCAAAGTGAAAAACGGGTACGATATTTCGTATGGTAAGGCATGCAAGGTTTGAAACGTGCAATGGAGATTGTGTATGGTACATGAGAGAGCTCTGTGGCAATGCTGCCTAAATATATGGGTGCTCTACAAAAGCATAATCCTGGAACCGTCATAGAGTGGAAGCACCTTCAAGCAAATGACCAACCGTACAAAACGCTGAATTTTTTTTCTGGAGTTTCAAGCCATGCATCGATGGGTTTCGAAATTGTCATCAGCTAATCAGAGTAGATGGAACCCATTCGTATACTAAATACTGGCACAAACTACTTATTACGCTGATGTTGGATGCTAATAACCAGGTGTTGCCGCTAATTTTTCATTGGTTGATGAAGAAAATTATGAGTCATGGCATTGGTTCCTACGTAACATTGTAGTCCATGTCATCAGAGGTCGCAGAGGATTGTGTCTTATTTCGGGAGACATAGGGGTATAACAAGTGCAGTGCAAGATCTCCCTGACTTCCAACCACCTCGAGGAGTCCATCATTTCTGTTTGAGGCACGTGTGTTCCAATTTTAACAGCAGATTCAAAAATGTTCATTTGAAGGACTTGTGATGGGAAGCCGATATGCAACACCAAATTGCAAAATTCAATTCCATCATGGAGGCAATTAAAAACAAAAATTTAGTTGCTTTCAACTATTTGCCAAATATCTAAAAAAGAAATGGTCAATGTCTCATGACGGTGGTTGGAGGCGAGGAGTAATGACTACAAATATGTGTGAGTGTATAAATGGTGTATTGAAGGGTGCACGACGACTACCTATCACTGTTGTAGTGAAGTTGACATTTCAACGTTGCGTACAGTATTTTCTGGTCCGACGAACGAGATACGAGACAATGATAGAAAACCGGCAACCATGGACTGACTATACTTATCAGAAATCCGATATGTGGTCAAGCAAGGCAGTTGAGCATAGAGTCATCAAATTTGATAATAGGGATCACGCAGCCTCTGTTGCCACAGGAGGGAGACCAGGACGTCAAGATCATATTCAAGCTGTGAATATATCAACTCGCAACTGCATCTATGGAAAATGGACTATATTTGGAATTCCGTGTTCACACGTCATATGTGCTTCAAAGTGGTTTGGATTGGATCCCGCCCAGCTAGTACAACCTTGGTTCTCATTGACCGAATATATGAACACATATGATGGTAGATTCTATGTCTATGACAAACAGTATTGGGATGAACCAACTTTTTTACTACAACACAATGCCGTTCGTCAAGAGGCTCGACGAGCTGGTCGTGATCGCATAACACGATACTGGAATGAGATGGACCAATTGTCAACGAGACTGAGACAACGCGAGAGGTAATGTATTAGTAATAATAAAATTCTTAGACGTTTTTGTTAGTCTTATGAAATTTCTCATTTACATTTACTAGATATTTCACATCGTGTCATCATTTTATTCCGTGTTAGGTGATACTACGATGAGTCATGCGAAGGATAGAGAAGCAGGAGGTGCTAAACATATTCAGCATTAACATGCAGTGTGAGTTGGTGATTTTGCTTGAATAATGCAATCCTTTATGTTAGTTTATTGAACAGCGTTCATGAACAAGCGTGGTGTTTGAATATGCCATATGTACAAAAATTAAATTGGTAAGTTAATAAAACTGAAAAAAAAAATCATTGCAAGGATCATTGATGAAATATAATGAGTTAATACGCCCCTGATCATCGTCTCCTTCACGTGGAGCTTGAACAATATGTGTGTTTGGTCCAATATCATGTGTGACAATGTCATGAACTGGAGTTAGATAATATTCAGGGTACGGGAAAGGTTACGTGTTCAATGGTGGACGCATGTGAATCATATGTTCGTGAAAATCACTCTGTAATAACGGTGTGAAACTGCCACCCAATGAGGTTAAATACATGATAAAATGACTGACAACCTGGACGCTCCTGTGAAGTGTAGAACGACGAATAGACGGTCGACCTTGGCGCATCGTCGTCTGAAAGTGAGATGTAGATGATCCAGCCTCGTCCTGATATCGAGCTGATGATGGAGGGTGAAAATCAAAATGAGTCCGCTAGGAGTATGCAGAAATCGCGTGTACATCATCATATTGTTGTGCCTATAATTAAGAAATTTTAACTATACAACTACATGTACGGGAGGAGATCAAAAATCAAACCAAAAAATTCATACCAAGAAATCATACCCAAAACCTAATTAATTCAAAAAAATCATACCAAAAAATTACGGAAATTTGAATCGACGGGATGGTAGCCGACCAAGCTTATAGGTATTGTGGGAGGAGACAAAAACATATGTGTGATACGACGATACCAACCAACATAGTCTGTCGTCGTTGACGTTGTATCAGCTACGATGTACTCCCCATCAACAACTAAATTGTAATTATTCCACATGTTGACAAAGTGACGGTGAAAAGTTGCCAATCAAAGTCATTCCGTCCTTGTCGTGTCAACTGATGCAATTGATCGTCCTTGTCAGCTGTGAGTGAATACTTTGCCGCATCCCAAACTGGAGAAGACATCTTTTCGGTCGATGCATCTCAACAGTATCAAAATTAATCAATGGGCATGTCTGTGTAGAAAGGCGTTGACCTCTGGTGAGTCCATGTCGTAAACAATCCATTTAAATTGTGGAAGAAATATCAAAATAATACTGAGTAATATAAATTTTGTATACTATTTGGTATCTTCATGAATTAATAATTATTTAGTAATTTTGGTTACCTGCCCCTCTACCAACCGGTCAACCATGTCTCTCATGGTACGTATAGAATGACGTACAGTATGTGTCCACGAGAATCCACGCTTCCACCTACCAATGATTAGTATTTTTCACGTCAATAAAAAAAATGCAACAAACTAAATAGATAAAAGAAAAATATAACAAGTGAATACGTTGCGTCATATGATGGTATAGAGAGACCTTGAAGTGCATCTGCAGCATGCTCCGACGCCGTAGAGCATTGTTGAAATCTATCTGGACAAAGTACGGTAGTACGGTGATCCTCAATCATGCCTAAATCTGCAACAACATTGTATTAAATTTACAAGTATATAAATAATAAATCTAAGTTGATAAATACAACAGTAAATCATACCTGGAGAATTTGTACGGGTCCACATAAGTCTACCTTTTGTCACATTGCAATGCTGCATAACTCTCTGTACAAGTATGCAAGAACAGCAGAACCCTAGCTATATGTATTACCATATGAATATCTTCAAAAAACTGTAAATACATAAGTTTAACCGCAAAACTCTCTGAGTCAGGAAACAAGCAACCACCGATAATAATCAATGCAACACGACGAGAATATTGTGTCACATGCTCCTCTATGCTGTCATCAGTGATAACATGTTCCAAACAATGGTCTCTCAAAGTGAGAAGATACAAGTGGGCTCCTTTAATACGATTAGCTTCAGGAGTGAAGCCCAACAAACGTGTACATCGTTGTTGTAACTCAGGTTTACTATAAGATGTATCCCTGTCGGTAATGGGCACTCCCTCGATATTTAACCCCCAGATCATTGCGACATCCTGACGCGTTATGGTGGTTTCGCCCATAGGAAGGTGAAAAGTGTGAGTTTATTGTCCCCATCTCTCCACCAGCACCGTAATCAAATGATTGTCAAAACTTTTTATAGTCCCACATTGTACGACGCCATAGAAGCCCATCTGAGACGAGACGATGGCGGACACGAAGGTGAAGTCCAGATCTCACCACTGCCCATAACGATTTATTTGATCGTCGTGGTGGAATGACCATAAGAGGCAGTTCAAGCAGCCCGCCAGGGGATAGTCTTCGCAACAGTCGGTGAAGACACCTTATCAGGGGCCTCCCAAGGGCCCAACTCCTCAGGGGCCGCAGCAGCATAGGCCGCAGGGCCAGCAGAGACCGCAACAACAGGGGACAAATGCCCTTGGAACTGGAGGGACATCGGTTTGCAAGGAGTGCCATAAGCAGCATCCAGGTTCGTGTATGGCAGGATTAGGCAGGTGTTACCATTGCAAGGAACCGGGACATATTTCTAGGCATTGCCCTATGAGACAGTCCACGGGCCATGTGTACGTGATGCAGGCGGAGGCTGCAGATCCAGACACGACAAAGATCACAGGAATTCCACTTTAGAATTTCTATCGTTCACGTGATCCTGGAATTTTGGTACAGATCTTGGCACGAGAGGAACGAGGCTTAGGGCGAGGAGTATTCCGATGGCAAAGTCCGGTGGCAGAATCACTCAGAGGATGAAGTTACCTGGGAGATCGAGGCCGATATGCGGGTGCACTATCCAGAGCTTTTCGATACGTAACTTAATTTCGGGGACAAAATTTCTTTAAAGGGAGAGAGTTGTAACGCCCGAAAATCCTGATTACGTGAGGTGGATGCATGACTAGGGGGAAAATTATCTTTTTGAAAAATTATATGCCATTTTATGTACTTAAGTGATAATTTAATGGTTTAAGATATTCATGGTATTTTATTAGCTGATCGAGTTTCGGATGCGTGGACGAGACCGGAGACGACCGAGGTGTAAGTTTATTTAAATTTTTAAGCCCTCAGATTTTTAAGAGCTAAAATTTATTATTTTAAGCAGCATTTACGAAAAGTAAGATTTGTATGTATATTTATCGAGGGAAACATGTTTTTCGCCTATGCGGGCTATTTTAATGAACTTTGCTACATTTTAAAAATTAAAGAATTTTATATTACAAAAATTAGAAGTTCAAAGTTTAATTTTTGGAGTTTAATCAGCATTTTTAACTAGTGGGGTTAGTGAGGAAAAAACTATTTTTATTTTCCCTAATTAAAATTTTTGAAGGGGTCTTTTGGAACATTATTCAAACTTCCAACCCTAAATTTTCGAAAACCCTAGTGCTCCCCTCAACCTCACACTGTCTTCCCCCTTGCTCAAACTCCATCGATTTTCTTGGTGTGATTTCAAGGTTTAATTGTCCCAATCTCGTGTCCTCCGCTCTGGTAACGTGTAATTCTTCGAAATTCTTAAAAAGACACACTCGATTCTTCTTTTTTCTCACATTTAAATCAATAAACACTCTTTTCATATGATTTGTATGCGTAATGACGTGATTTATTGTTGTTGTTTGCGATCCATGCATTGATCACGATTTTTTCCACGACTATGATTTATTCTTTGAAGTGCTTCGATCTTGGGCGATTCATAGGGCGAGGGTTCGGTCCAGGATAGGGTTGGAAAATCCCGAAAAATCCCGACCCAACCCGAACCCCGACCCACTCCCAATCCGAAAAATCCCGACCCGAAAAATTCTCGACCCAAATTTTCGAGAAAATTCCCAATCGATAAGTATCGGGAATGGGATCGGGTGTTTTTTGCTCTCCCGATTGAATTCCCGCCCGACCCGAAATATACTAAAATAATAAAAAAATGTTTTTAATATAAAAAAAGAATTTTTTTATTATCTATTAAAATAAATTGCAAAATAATATAATTTTTAAATATTTTTTACTTTTTGTATGTCATTCTTTTTGTATCAAAATAAGCTAGTTTCTACAACATATTATTTGTTTTAATAGAAATGCATATATTTTATTTAGTCATTGATGTTCACGAAGAGAAATATAGTTCAGTAATTTATGAGTTAGGTAAGTTGATGCAATGATACTTGATGTTTTATGTTTATATAATAGTAAATTGATGCTTTGTAGTTGACGTTTCGATTCAGGCAGGATCCGTGTTTTAGGTGTCACTACCTTTGCCTTGCTGGATTCAGGGACGACTCACTCGTTCATCAATAGTGCTTTCATTCAGAAAATGAGTATTACCCCGGAGAGCTTGGATGTGGCTCTCGCAGTGACGATCCCGTTTTGGGAGGAGTCAACGACGGCCAGTGTTGTTCAGGGATTGGTGATGATGTTTCAGGGTCATGCAGTCAGGACAGACTTGATCGTGTTGCCGATGCCGGGATTCGACCTCATTCTAGAGATGGACTGGTTGATCGAGTATGGGGCAATTGATTGATTTCCATCAGAGGTCAGTGACGATCAGGCTGCCAGGGCAGGAGACTTTCCTCTTTGAAGCAGAGAAGAGACCGCAGAGGCCCATATTTATCTCTTTTCTGCAGGCTAGGAAGCTATTTGAGCTTGGGTGTCAGGCGTTCTTGGCCAGTATTACCATCTCAGTAGATTCAACAGGCCCTTCACTGGCTGAGGTGGAGGTAGTCTGGGACTTTGCAGATGTTTTCCCCGATGACGTTGTGGGAGTTCCACCGGAGCGAGAGGTGGAATTTTCGATTGAACTGACGCCAGGTATAGTGCCCATCTCTAAGGCACCATATCCACTGGCCCCTACCGAGATGAAGGAACTGAAGGAGCAGATTCAGGAGTTGCTCGACAAGGGATTTATTTGCCCTAGCTTTTCTTCGGGGGGAGAGAGTATTGACAGGACCAGAGATGGTCCAGCAGACAGCGGACATTGTGACCGGATACGAGATCGGATGAGGACAACCCAGATCGTCAGAAGAGTATGACGATCGTAGACGACGAGACCTGGAGTTGGCTACAGGGGATCTCTTATTCGTGAAGATATCGCCCATGAAGGACGTGATGCGTTTTGATCGGAGACGCAAGCTCAGTCCGAGATTCATTGGACCATTTGAGATTTTGGAGAGGGTCGGCACATTGGCGTATCGGATAGCACTACCACCTAGTCTGTCAGCAGTGCATAATATGTTCCATATATCGATGCTACGGAAGTATGTATTGAATCCGCCGCACGTGTTAGATTTTGAGCTGCTTCAGTTAGGACCAGATCTATTTTTTGAGGAGCGACTAGTTCTTTTGTATACTATTTGGTATCTTCATGAATTAATAATTATTTAGTAATTTTGGTTACCTGCCCCTCTACCAACCGGTCAACCATGTCTCTCATGGTACGTATAGAATGACGTATAGTATGTGTCCACGAGAATCCACGCTTCCACCTACCAATGATTAGTATTTTTCACGTCAATAAAAAAATGCAACAAACTAAATAGATAAAAGAAAAATATAACAAGTGAATACGTTGCGTCATATGATGGTATAGAGAGAGAGTATTGACAGGACCAGAGATGGTGCAGCAGACAGCGGACATTGTGACCGGATACGAGATCGGATGAGGACAACCCAGATCGTCAGAAGAGTATGACGATCGTAGACGACGAGACCTGGAGTTGGCTACAGGGGATCTCGTATTCGTGAAGATATCGCCCATGAAGGACGTGATGCGTTTCGATCAGAGACGCAAGCTCAGTCCGAGATTCATTGGACCATTTGAGATTTTGGAGAGGGTCGGCACATTGGCGTATCGGATAACACTACCACCCAGTCTGTCAGCAGTGCATAATATGTTCCATATATCGATGCTACGGAAGTATGTATCGAATCCGCCGCACGTGTTAGATTTTGAGCTGCTTCAGTTAGGACCAGATCTATTTTTTTGAGGAGCGACTAGTAAGATCTTGGCACGAGAGGAACGAGGCTTAGGGCGAGGAGTATTCCGATGGCAAAGTCCGGTGGCAGAATCACTCAGAGGATGAAGTTACCTGGGAGATCGAGGCCGATATGCGGGTGCACTATCCAGAGCTTTTCGGTACGTAACTTAATTTCGGGGACAAAATTTCTTTAAAGGGAGAGAGTTGTAACGCCCGAAAATCCTGATTACGTGAGGTGGATGCATGACTAGGGGGAAAATTATCTTTTTGAAAAATTATATGCCATTTTATGTACTTAAGTGATAATTTAATGGTTTAAGATATTCATGGTATTTTATTAGCTGATCGAGTTTCGGATGCGTGGACGAGACCGGAGACGACCGAGGTGTAAGTTTATTTAAATTTTTAAGCCCTCAGATTTTTAAGAGCTAAAATTTATTATTTTAAGCAGCATTTACGAAAAGTAAGATTTGTATGTATATTTGTCGAGGGAAACATGTTTTTCCCTATGCGGGCTATTTTAATGAACTTTGCTACATTTTAAAAATTAAAGAATTTTATATTACAAAAATTAGAAGTTCAAAGTTTAATTTTTGGAGTTTAATCAGCATTTTTAACTAGTGGGGTTAGTGAGGAAAAAACTATTTTTATTTTCCCTAATTAAAATTTTTGAAGGGGTCTTTTGGAACATTATTCAAACTTCCAACCCTAAATTTTCGAAAACCCTAGTGCTCCCCTCAACCTCACACTGTCTTCCCCCTTGCTCAAACTCCATCGATTTTCTTGGTGTGATTTCAAGGTTTAATTGTCCCAATCTCGTGTCCTCCGCTCTGGTAACGTGTAATTCTTCGAAATTCTTAAAAAGACACACTCGATTCTTCTTTTTTCTCACATTTAAATCAATAAACACTCTTTTCATATGATTTGTATGCGTAATGACGTGATTTATTGTTGTTGTTTGCGATCCATGCATTGATCACGATTTTTTCCACGACTATGATTTATTCTTTGAAGTGCTTCGATCTTGGGCGATTCATAGGGCGAGGGTTCGGTCCAGGATAGGGTTGGAAAATCCCGAAAATCCCGACCCAACCCGAACCCCGACCCACTCCCAATCCGAAAAATCCCGACCCGAAAAATTCTCGACCCAAATTTTCGAGAAAATTCCCAATCGATAAGTATCGGGAATGGGATCGGGTGTTTTTTGCTCTCCCGATGGAATTCCCGCCCGACCCAAAATATACTAAAATAATAAAAAAATGTTTTTAATATAAAAAAAGAATTTTTTTATTATCTATTAAAATAAATTGCAAAATAATATAATTTTTAAATATTTTTTACTTTTTGTATGTCATTCTTTTTGTATCAAAATAAGCTAGTTTCTACAACATATTATTTGTTTTAATAGAAATGCATATATTTTATTTAGTCATTGATGTTCACGAAGAGAAATATAGTTCAGTAATTTATGAGTTGGGTAAGTTGATGCAATGATACTTGATGTTTTATGTTTATATAATAGTAAATTAATGCTTTGTATATATTTTAGATTTTATTTATGCAAAATATTCTTATATAACATATGTTGGTTATATGTACTCACGTGCACATAAAAAAGTAATACATCTTCTCAAGTACAAGCTCCAAAGACCTTCGGGTGAAAGTTAAATCTTCGATGTTGTTTCGATTCTTATATATCACCCCGCATGTGCTTGTGCTTGTCCTTGTTCGGGATATCCCTTCCAGACCCTACGCGATCCCAAAAATACGGGTTCTCGAATATTCGGGTTCCGATACTTTCGGGTACGGGATGGGGTTATAAAATATAATCCCAATTCTTTTCGGGATGGGAATCGGGGAAGTGGGTTACGGGATTGGTCCCTACCCGATTCCACCCCTAGTCCAGGGTGGTCCGATGGTGGTCGGAGGCTAGGTGTAGGTGGCTCGACCGCCTGGTCGACCCAAGGCCGAGACGTGTGGCCGCATCCATCGAGCGACGCTCGACAGCCATCTTTGCGCGCTTCTGCCGCACATTGCAGCCCACGGTTCGAGCCGTGGCTCGACCTAGAGTGACGGCCGGACCTAGGGGTGGTCCTGTCGACGGGGTTCCGACCAAGGGTGGCCAGAACAGTACAGTCGAAAGGCTTGAAGTGGGTAGGTCAAGGCGACGGTGACTAGGGTTTGTGCGATGGGTTTCAGCCGGTTCAGCTGGATCGATTGGGATGGTTCAGCCGAACTGGAACGGGTCAGTCGACGGTCAGGCAAAGACCTTCGGGTGGAAGTTAAATCTTCGATGTTGTTTCGATTCTTATATATCACCCCGCATGTGCTTGTGCTTGTCCTTTGTTCGGGATATCCCTTCCCAACCCTACGTGATCCCAAAAATACGGGTTCTCGAATATTCAGGTTCCGATACTTTCGGGTACGGGATCGGGTTATAAAATATAATCCCAATTCTTTTCGGGATGGGAATCGGGGAAGTGGGTTACGGGATTGGTCCCTACCCGATTCCACCCCTAGTCCAGGGTGGTCCGGTGGTGGTCGGAGGCTAGGTGTAGGTGGCTCGACCGCCTAGTCGAGCCAAGGCCGAGACGTGTGGCCGCATCCATCGAGCGACGCTCGACAGCCATCTTTGCGCGCTTCTGCCGCGCATTGCAGCCCACGGTTCGAGCCGTGGCTCGACCTAAGTGACGGCCGGACCTAGGGGTGGTCCTGTCGACGGGGTTCCGACCAAGGGTGGCCAGAACAGTACAGTCGAAAGGCTTGAAGTGGGTAGGTCAAGGCGACGGTGACTAGGGTTTGTGCGATGGGTTTCAGCCGGTTCAGCTGGATCGATTGGGATGGTTCAGCCGAACTGGAACGGGTCAGTCGACGGTCAGGTCAAATTATTTTAAGTCAGCTTCGATTTAATTTATTTCTGAACCGGTTATTTTTATTTTGAAGTTTTAAATTCCGATTTTAAGTAATGGGCCGTATATTTAAGTCAAACTTTTAAAATCTAAATTTTTCTTTATTTATGTGCCTAATAATTTGTATCAAATTTTAAAGTCTGATTTTCGTCAATGAGACTGCTATTTTTGTCAAAATTTAATGTCGGAACTGTAAAGGACCGAGTGCTTTTATCAATTTTATGTTATGTTCATGCCCCACTATGTTATAATATACGTTCATGCACTGTTACAACTAGCTTATTAATCATGATTTACGATCATTCATGCATGCAAGTTTTTAAGTTAGTTTACGATAATTATGTGCTTGCGTGCGATTTTATTATATATAACACGTTATTATCAGATAGAGCATGCTGAACCTTTAGACTCACTTGATTTAAATGATGCAAGTGACGATGCCGTTGATTTTATTCCGACTAACGATGAGAACCTCTGATCGCCCGCTACGACTACTACCCCGTGACCACTCGAATGCCTTTATTTTACTAGACATTTAGTTACATCATTTTCTTATTACCTCGATTTTAAACCCGGACGATGATTTATTTTGTGATATTTATTTATTTATGCATTTATAGTTACGTTAAGGAAAGATTTAAAAATGGTCGAAATATACTCTAAAATGTTTATTCCGCAGTTTATAAAAAAAATTTCTAGAACATGATTCGTTTCAAATATTATATCCAACTTCCCACCAGCAACAACAACATACCCCTACAAAGTAGATCAAAGCATTCACATTAACCATTTATGTTCCAAGAAAATCATATTTAATAAAAGAATATTTAAATTTATTCAACTTCTTAGAACACTATAAATGAAAATTATAAACCAATCATATAGAAACAACTCAATTTCAGGTTAATTAAAACATTAAAACACAACAAATCAAAATTGTACTAATCATATAAAAACAATTCAATTTATTTATTTGTTACCACTGTTAAATCAAAATTTTAAATTTTAAATATACAAACAATTACTTTTTATTAAATTAAATTGCTCAATTTTAATCATATGTATAAAAGGTAAATCAAAGTTAACAAATGAGTAAAAATGAAATAAGAAAAAAAATTAGGGAAAAACATGCATGACTTGAAATTGGATCAAACAAAACTCCATATTTATGGATAATTATCATATCTCAACTTCAAACATTTGATAAATAGCACTGCTATGCCAATTGATCAAAATAAAATTCTAATACACTATAAATCTTACAAAATTAAATATATATAATAATTACCTTTTTAAGGATGATATCAAGTGAACCAAAGTAACGACTTTGATTATAACCTGAAAATATATATGAATTAACAGTAAATATCGAAAGTAGGGAAGAAAGAATATGTTGAGGAATGAATTTCCAACGTAAATCGAGCGGCAATTTATAGGCGAGGATGAAGAAAATTACCGCATTTAGAATCAGGAATTTCGAACTCCGGATCTCAATGATAAATAAAAAAAATACCATGTGAGAATCCGGTGTTTAAAACAACGGATCTGAATATCTCTGATAATAGCAAAATAGAAAATATCGCATTCCGTACATGTAAGAATCCGGATTTTCGAATCTCAAATTCTAAAGCGTGTTTGCACCAATCAGAATCCGTTGTTTGAACTCCGGATTGTAATATTTTTGCAAACCCCACAAAACTGTAATAGTTTTGCAATTAATTTTTTTTATATTATTTTTTAAAAAAAACCGAAAAAGTAGCAACAGCTCTCAAGCCCGGTGAATCGAGACCTCTCAGCCGGTCACCGCGAATGCGCTGAGAAAACAAAACATTTCGATCTGTCATCATCCACTTAAAAAAACAATTTCAACTAATTCCAAAAACTAACAATTTTCCATTCCTTAATGCCCTGCAAGGCACCAAATTTTCAGTGTGATTGCAAGCAAAACGAGGTATGGATAAACCTTTTAATTTCAGGTACTTTTCATAACTCGGTCAACCTGATATGTAATGAAGAAACAAAATTTAAAATCCCCATTCTTTCGTGCGAGGTTTAAACACATGTATACATAGAAAATGCAATAAAAAATGAAATCTCAGACATTTTCAAGGAAGGATATCGAGCCCGGTGGGGAATGTTTTCTGAAATACACATATCCTTACCAAAATACGCAAAAATAGTCAAATTTTATCAATCAGAACACCTCAACACATACCAATATCGATTCAGGATCTTTAACTTCGGCAAAAAATTACTATTTTATCTTTTAACAAGATTAACTATTTTTGGAAAAAAAACCTGCACAAGTGCGACAGAAGTTATTATTAAGTTTTTATAAAAACTTGAAGCATATAAATTCAAATAAAAATTAAATTAAAAACAAAAATTGAAAAACAAAGGTGCCAACATCCAAGGAAGGAGAAAAGCGGCAACAGAGCCCGCGAAAGAGAAAGCTCTCAACCGACCACTGCGAATGTTTTGAGAAACAAGCCTGTGGATTTGTCAGCATACACTTAACATAAAGAAAATAAAACAAATATTTTTAAATTAATTCAAATAGTAACAATTTTCCACACCTTGATGGCCAGCAAGAAACAAAATTTTCAATATAATTGCAGGCAAAGTGATGGATGGATAATTTTTTTATTTCCGGGATCTTTTTATCCCTCGGGCAACCTGAATCACTTATTCTATACCCGATGGAGTCAAACATTAAAAGTCCCATCTTTTGTGCGAGGATTGAAGTACTTTATACAGAAATCGGTAATAAATGGATAGTATGTCAGATTTCAACGAAGGATTTAGGCAGCTGAAACTCTCGAGACCAGCGAATGGCGAAAGTCCTTAGGAGGCCGCTACGCAATAAATATGACAAGTAAATGAAGCCAAAAAACAACCAGGCATACAATATCAACATTAAACTATCAACTTTTATCATGACATAAACACAAAATAGATATGCAAATAATCTAATTTATGTTTACCATTCATGTTACCCTGTCGTAGGATCCGAAATCTCCGTTAACACGTCTCGCACAAATCAGATCTCGGCAGATGAATTGGGGGGTCGCGATTTTAGCTCGAAACTTCGACATTCAAAACAAAATCGAGGACTTAATGTTTGAGCTATCAAACACGGAGGCATCCAGCCCAGTTCCGACGATGCAGGGACGGTGTCGGCGGCGACTTTGGACCCTTAAAAGGGTTTGAGAATTGAGGGAAAGAGGGTTTGGGGACAAATCTCTCATTATTCTATATATATATATATATTTTTGGGCTAACAACGTTAAGGCGAATGTAACTAGACCGGCCACGGGCCGGTTCCATGGCCTTTTCAGGTCGGGAAAATCTGGAATCTGGAATCGGAAGTGTGAGAATCGATTTCGATGTGGGTTAAGAATCGGTGGTTCTGACCGATTTCGGTTCGGTTCAGGTTATTAAAAAAAAATTTAAAAAATTGAATTTCGTAGGAAAAAAAAATAAATAAATAATTTAATTTTGGTTTTTAAAAGAAAAAAGGAACTTCATTTTTTTAAAAAATAGGTTTTTTTATAATTTTATTTGAAATTGGAATTTTGATTTTGAAATTCGAATTTCGAATTGAATTTTGATTTCAGAATTTGAATTTTAATTAATTCGAATTTTAATTTATAATTTTAATTTCACAGTGACCAACCTCTCGAACTCACTTACTCTTCTTCAATTGGCGTTGCCTCGAATATATAGCCTCTGTAGAATTTCTTCCCGTTGGAAAGCTTCCAAAACTGTTCAGCGCTTCATATGGCTAATTTGTCTTCTTTCCATATGCGTGCAAACATCCTCTGTATATTGTACTGTTTCCCAGAATAGTACAAATCTTGTTCCCTTTAATTGAGGCAAGATGCACGATTAAATCTCAGCCATTGATTCTTTCCATATTGAGCGTTGATGGCTGAATATTCTTCAACTGATTGTTCAACAGCTGTTCGCTCAGCTGTTGTTTATTCTTTGTCACAACACTTCGCGCAACAGCTGTTTCTTTGTCGACTGGATACTTTAGCTCGCGACTGGTTGAGTTTCTACACTACGCATGCTTCTTCTTTTCTTGCGTCTAAATACCAAAGCTTGCGACTGGTTGCATAGAGCTTGCGACTGGATACGCAAAGCTTGCGACTGTATTCATAGCAACAACCGATTCATAAAAGCTCTCGACTGGATGCTGCTGTTGCTTGCGTCTGGATCCACTGTAGCTCGCGACTGGATCTTGCGACTGGTTATCAACGCAAAGTCTTCCTGCTGAATCTTTTAGCGCAAGAGCAAAACGCTGTCGTATCAACTTATGTAAACGACATCGTTTTGCTATCGCTATCTCCAAATACTATCTGCTGATGAACAGTAGCTTGCGACTGGATAACTCCTCTACGACGTCGCTTCTTATTGCGTCTGGATGTACAAGCTACCTGCTGATTCTTGCGACTGCTCTTTCAAACCATCTGCTGAATCTTCAGCACGACGTCGCTTCATCTCATTCGCTTCTCTCCATCTGCTGATAGCCAACTGCTGATTGTGATGACATCAAGGCTGATGTCATCACAGCTGATTCTATATCTTGCGCATCTTCTCAACTGCTGATATCTCTTCATCTGCTGACCACTGTAGCTTCCTGCTGAATGATGACGTCACTGCTGATGTCATCTACGCTTCCAGCTGATCTTCATCGCTCCAGCTCCAGCTTGCGATTCTTCTTAGCTTCTTGAATAGCGACTGTTAATATATTCATCAACAGTACTTATAATCGCTACTGCTAACAGATTCGTCAACAGTAACTTGCGCCTGGAATCTTCTTCTTCGATTTAACTCATCAGCAGACTTCTCAATACATGTACCAGTTGGTTCACTTCGCTCTTTAGCACTAGCAGCTGGTTGTCATCGTTCCAGCTGAATTATTGTGCTCCAGCTGGTTCAACTTGGCAGTGGCATCATTAAAAACTTTTAAAATTTCACATATAATGGTGCAAATATTCCATTGGTTTGAATATAAATAAATACTAGAAGATTGAATAATTTATCCAAAAAATCCACATAATAAATCTTTATATTCGATGTGGACAACAAAAGTTTGTACGTTGAGTTCCAACGTGTTGGAATATCACGCGCAAACCGTTTCCGCCTCATGTCATTTATTTTACAAAATTTACCCCATTGTTTCATAACTTGGGGATGTCACAATTAATGAATTGCAGATCTAATTGGTTTAATATAAAGTTCTAAACTTTTAATGACATCTTGTACACACAAGTTAAAAATATGACATATGCATATAATATGAAAAATTTTACCACCTATCGATGGTTGACACAGTCTAATTAGTTCATCAATACTAAAAGTGTTTGCACTTGCATTATCAAAAGAAATTGAAAAAATTTTTGAAGTCAAACCATATTCTTCTAAGATAATAAACATCAGATGCGAAATATTTTGTGCAGTGTGTGGATCATTGAAACAGCGATATGAAACAAACGTTTTTTAATATTCCATGCATTATCTATCCAATGACAAGTAATTCCCATGTATGAGCACGATTGCCAATGATCGCTCCAAATATCAGAACACAAAGAAACTTTATTATCTAAACTAGCAAATTATTTAATCAATTCGTTTTTTTATGTAGCAACTAATTTGTGAATGGTGCGTTTAAGTGTATTTCATGGTATGCATCTTATTGCAGGATTAACACTAGATGAAAGCCAATTTTCAAAAGATAATTTATCACCAAAACTAAATGAAAGTTGTTCTACAGCAACAAATCTAGCAGTTATCTTAGATTAACACTAGATGAAAGCCAATTTCAAAAGATAATTTATCACCAAAACTAAATGAAAGTTGTTCTACAGCAACAAATCTAGCAGTTTTATCCCTAAATTGAGATTCAGAAAATTTAAAAAGTTGAGAGTCGTTACCAGATTGGGATAAAAATATAGGTATTTGAGTTTGAGTTCTAGAAATACCAATTTCCACCGGATGATTCTTCTCGATATGCCGGTTCAATGTGCCATATCCTCCTCCATGTTGCCATTTATAGGATCTTGAACAATACTTGCAAATTGATTGAAGATCACCAGAGAGAAGTATCACCTTATCAAAATGTTTGATGAAGATGTCGGATTTTGACCGTCCACCCATCGATACTGTAGGCGCCGACGGTATCGATGTGCTACCTTGAGTCCCTCGACTTTGTTGACGTGTTGGTTGGACTTCAACTTCTTGTTGAGTATTTTCATCATCGTCGAATATAAAATCAAGATCTTCGATGTTTAATGGAGAAATATCAGTCATAGGGGGAACAACAGATTTTCCTTTACGACCACCACGACGACTTGATTCTGTCATTTGTAATGTAGTAGTTGATAGATTACAAAAATAAGAAATTAGGGATTTACGAGATCTTAAGAAATTACGAGATAAGAATATGAGATAGAAAGATAAAAGATTGAAAGATAGAAGATTGAGATATAGAGGAAGATTGAGAGAAGTTGGTGTGGAATGAAATGAAGAGTTGGGGTATTTATAGGCAATTTTTTTTATTTTATTTTTAATATTGCAACGGTCGGCCCGACGCGTTGGGCCCGCGGGGTCGACCGTTGTGTGTTTTTTTAATTTTTTTATTGCTAACGGTCGGTCCGCCGGTTCCGACCCGGCCCGAACCGGCGGGTCGAACGCTACTTTCAATTTTTTAATACATTCACTCGACCCGTCCGGCCGGTCCGGGTTCGACCCGGCGGGTCGACAGGTTTCGGATAGCGCAACCCATAACCGGTCCGTATCTATATGGTTCCGGGTCAAAACCCATTGACCCGATTAACCGGCCCGTGGCGGGTCGGATCACGGGCTAACCCGACCCATTGCCACCTCTAAATGTAACATTACCATACAATACAAAAGTGACTATTAAATTAATATTCTATTAAATTCTTCAATTTTAACAAATTCTCCACATATCTGAAGTACAATTTGTCATACCTTTCAGACTTGTTATTACCTCGACAGAAATACTCAAATCCATAATTTTCTTCATCAGACGTGATGCGCCAATTTTATTTTGGTTATCCTAAAGTAGAGATACCCGAGTTGTGTGGGTCAAGTAGCTCGAGCAGGAATTAACTTGAGCTGTCATGCCGTTTATGTTGGAGCACGGCAGATTCGGATCCTACCTCGATGACGCAACGGAAGTTTTAAAATTTTAATTGCACCGTGATGCTAATACGTAATATAAAGTAGGTAATAAACATAAAACCATTCATATGATGTTTAGGCGGGTGACGGCGACGGCGTGCGATGGCCGGAGAAGGTGGAGAGGAGTTACTATTGAGAGAAAGTGTGGAGGCTATATTATAATTCAATAATCAACCACTATTGCATTGTGTCTCCCCATTGCCATATTTATAGATGTAGACACAGATTATGAGTTGGACTTGACCAGTGCACATTCCTTTCTACTCAAACAGTGCAACATTCTTTTTGACTCAAACAGTACACATTCGTTTCAAGTCCCTCAATGAGGTGCCATAATAATCCCGATCGTCGAAGTTATCACTGATGCGCTCACTTCACAAAATTGATCATTAAGATGCGAAATCAAATTTTCGGACCACTGAATCTATATATGACATGCTTATCCCCTTTGCTCATTTTGGAAGTCATACTTCCATTCTTCCTTTCATTATACTCAACATTTTGAGTTTATATCCGTACGAGAATTGAAAGACCAGTATTTGTGTGATCCTAAATGGTTCAGGGATATGGTTGGCCGTGGGCTCACAACTTCTTTAACTCGGAGAACACATTTTTCGACTTATCCATTGGACCATGGTAATGTTGGCGCAATGAAGGACCCGGATCACACTCCCAGGGCGCAGCGGATTTTAAATTTTTTGTCCCGAAAATGCTCATACGTGAATACAATCAATACTAAATATTCATAGGTGTTTAGAAATATTTACCTTTGACTACTTCGCACTCGGCTCCTACTATTCTGGTTTTATGCGGCAATAGCACTTCAACGGTTGAATTTTCGATTGTTCGCATAATCCGATCCATGACCGGTTTCCAAATTCCTTCGCTTCCTTATACTAGAAAGCACAACGAATTATCACGAACAGAATCTCCTTGCCAAGCCGGCCGGAATGAGGTCCGATGGCAGGCGGTGGCGGCGTTGACTAGCAACGACGATGGCGGGAGGAGGCCGAGAGTGGAGGGGAGGGGAGGGGAGGGGAGGGGAGAGGAGAGTTGTCAACACAACTTGGTAAAATAATCAAGTCTTTTGAAAGTGTCTCATTATTGCCATATTTATAGGCAGAGGGATAGAGTTTGAGTTGGACAAAACAAAGCACATTCGGTTCAACTCAAACAGTGAACATTCTATTCAACTTAAAGTGAACATCCGGTTCAATTCAAACAGATAACATTCGTTTTGACTCCCTCGATTGTGGTCTCATCGTAATTCTGATCGATGATCAGATATCTCCGATGTGCTTAGTTTACAAAGTTGATCATTATGATGTAAAACCAAATTTTTGGAACACTAAATCTATATATGGCAAGTTTCTCCCATTAGCTAAATATGGAAGTTCTACTCCCTTAGATACTTTTGGAAGTCATCCGTCGAACCTTCCTCCTACTATACTCAACAGTTTGAGTACCATATTCGTACGAGAATTGAGCAGTACTTGTGTGACCCTCAATGGTTCAGGGATACAGCTATCCGTGGGCTCACAACTCTTTGTGACCCCGAAAACACATCTTCGGACTTACCCATCGGATCATGGTAAAGCGGCTAGCAACATCGTCCCATGATCCCCTATGTATCATTGAAAGTTCCTGCAAGAACCAGTATGTCAAGGTTGACGTACAGTATGGTCCTTTCAACTCAAATATCCCGATCGAATCAACGACCATTGGGATATCAAGAGTCGCTAGAGATTTGATAGCCATGCATACATCTTGGAGATCAAATAGTGACACAACATGTGCTACTAGGTAAACCCATTTATCTAAAGCACATCTATTACTCTGGCTAAATATTTGTCATACTATTATATCCTTAGATAACATAGGATATCCATGCACCAAGGTGATGAGTGAATCCTCGACAACAACACATCGGCTCCTACATGCGTCGTGACCTCACCCAACCTCGTCACCCTATGACCCTCATGGAGTCGATAAACGAGTTAAAGTGAGGCGAGTATCATGTAGAATCTCAATGATGTTTCGAGTAATGAGGACTAATTTGTACAACCAAGAATGCGGACTTAATCCACTCGACAAATGATAACCACTTGCAAAGTTCGAACGAGGGTAATTTGATAGATCACCAGGTCATTATCCATCCGTATGCTCATTACATCTCTATGTTCCCTACCAATGAAACGTGGTACTTTGCATCGCAGATGCTAGTCTCAAGCTCGGGCGGCCCTTATTCTCTTTTGGGCGGACCAATCGACTAGGAACTCATTTAAAACACACAGTGACTATTAGATGTGTTTCATGATAGCCATAGAATCCACTATCACATCTAAGGTACACTATAGTGCATTCAATGTCTTTATTATGCAATAAAATCAAAGATAAAGAATGTCATGTAAATGTAAATTATATGAATAAACATCGTTCTTACAGTATAGTCAACAAAAGCCCACTACCAATAGTTGGCTAGCTGGGAACCTACTCTAAGAGGTAAAGGGTCGAACAACATCACTCCATGATCCTCTAGGTATCCCTGATAGTGCCTGAAAGAACTAGTCGGTCATGGTTAGCGTACAATGCGGTCCTTTCTTCTCAAATTTCCCGATCGAATTAGCAATTATTGATAAATCAAGAGTCGCAATAGATTCGACAGCCATGCAATACATCTTGAAGATCAAATGACGACATCACATGTGCTACTAGGTAAAATCCATTTACCTAAATCACATCTAGTGCTCTGGCCAGAGATTTGTCACACTATTATCTCCTCAGATAGCATAAGATATCCAACTACTAGGATGAGCGGTGAATCATCGACAACAAAGCATCGACTCCTATATGCATTGAGACCTCACCCAATCTCTATTGGGGATCCGGATCCGCCCCCCGGTGAGGCAGCGGAAGATTGATAAATCAAGAGTCGCAATAGATTCGATAGCCATGCAATACATCTTGAAGATCAAATGACGACATCACATGTGCTACTAGGTAAATCCATTTACCTAAATCACATCTAGTACTCTGGCCAGAGATTTGTCACACTATTATCTCCTCAGATAGCATAAGATATCCAACTACTAGGATGAGCGGTGAATCCTCGACAACAAAGCATCGACTCCTATATGCATTGAGACCTCACCCAATCTCGCCACCCGATGAGCCTCATGGAGTCGGTAAACGAGTCAAAGTGAGGTGCCTATCATGTATAGTCTCAATGATGTTTCGAGTCATAAGTGTTAGAGTAGGTGCCCAACTAGCCAACTTGTGGCGTGTGAGTTCTTGTTGACTCTATGTAAAACGATCTTTATTTATGAAATTCGTATTCTTTTATGACATTCTTTATCATCATTATTTTATAATGTTAATAATCCTGTTGGATAAAGACCTAGAATGCACCATAGTGTATGTTAGATGTGATAGTGGATATGATGGCTATCATGAAACACATCTAATAATCACTGTGTAATCTAAACTTGTTCCTAGTCGATTGGGCCGTCAAAATAAGGATAAGGCCGCCCGAGTTTGAGACTAGCATCTGCGATGTGAAGTACCATGTTTCATTGGTAGGGGACATTGTGATGTTCTGAGCATGCAGATCGATGGTTTTCCTGGCGAACTATCGAGCTACCCTTGTTCGGATTCTCCAAGTGGTTACCATTTGTCGAGTGGAGAGTCCGAGGTCTTGGTTGTATGGATTAGTACTTACTACTCGAAACATCATTGAGACTCTACATGATTAGTCGCCTCACTTTGACTCGTTTACCGACTCCGTGAGGGTCATCAGGTGTCGAGATTGGGTGAGGTCATGAACCATGTGGGAGTCGATGCCTTGTTGTCGAGGATTCACCGCTTGCCCTAGTGAGTGGATATCCTATACTATCTGAGGAGATAATAGTGTTACAAATCTCTGGCTAGATTACTCTTATGCTTCAGTGTAAATTAGTTTATCTGGTAGCAGTCGCGATGTCGCTATTCTGATCTTCAAGATGTATGCATGGCTATCGAATCTCTAACGACTCTCGATTTACCAACGGTCGTTGATTCTATCGGGATATAGGAGTTGAAAGGACCGTACTATACGGTAACCATGACCTACTGATTCTTGTAGGCACTATCAGTGATACCTAGGGTATCATGGGGCGATGTTGCTAGACGCTTTACCATGATCCGATGGATTAGTCCGAAAATGTGGTTTCGGAGTCACAAATGTTGTGAGCCCACGTCTAGCTGTATCCCTGAACCATTGAGGGTCACACAAGTACTGGTTTCTCAATTCCCGTACGGTAATTAAGCTCAATTTGTAGAGTATACAAGGAGGAAGGATGGAAGTGCGACTTCCTAAAATTAAATAGGGTCAAAATGCAATTTCTCTAAGTTTGGACTAGTTTGAGTATCCTTAAAGCTTACAGGGGCCAAACTGCTATTTTGGATTAGGTGGTCCGAAAAATTGTTTTCACATCATAATGCTCAGTTTTGTAAACTTTGTAGATCGGTCCGATCTGATCGTCGATCTGAATTATGATGAAGCCACAGTGATGGACTTGAAACCAATGTGCACCCTGGGCCTGGGCCCGACCCAAGCCAATTAAGCTGGTTCAAGCCCATGGAAAATCTATAGTAGGAGCCCTAGGGTATTCATTAGAAACACACCAAAAGCTCCTCAGCTTATAAATTTCTCCCTTCCTCTCCTCTCCTCCCTGCCGCCGCCATTGTCAGAATTTGTGCCGACCATTCCGGCGAGGAGATTACGTCCGTGAAACTTTTGTCGGTTTTCTAGTGCAAACCGGTGAAGGAATTGAGATTCCGGTCGTGGACCGGATTAGGAGGCCGAAATCGATAAATCGTTGAAGTGCCAATTTTCTCGTGAAATTGGTCGGAGTCAGGCGCCTAGACGCCAGCAAGGTACTATTCTGAACATTCTATGAATATTTTTATTCAATTGTATGGGTGTATTGACCGTTCCCGGGCTCCAATTTTAAATCTTCCGCTGTGCCCCGGGAGCGGGATCCGGATCCGCCGCTGCGCCAACACAGGAGAGGTCTAGGAGGCAACGACCTCAGGAGAGGTTTAGGAGACAACGACCTCAGGAATTTGCTGGTTCAACTGATTCGCTAATAGCTGAAAGCTGGATCAAGTCTATGGAAGTGATATTTGAGTATTTGCATCTGAAAGATCAAGAAAGGCCTCAGTGTGCGATTTATATGCTAAGGGGAGATGCGATATGGTGGGAAGGAGCCAAGTTGACGGTAGACTTGAAAATTCTCACCTGGGAGGAATTCAAAAGAGTATTCTATGAGCAGTATTTCACGGTGGATGTGACGGAGGAGCTACAGAATGAGTTTCTAGCACTAAAATAGGAAGGGATTTTATGCAGGACTATATCCGCAAATTTGAGAGAGGTTGTTATTTTGTTCCTCTCATAAGAACAAATCATGATGTCAAGCTTCGACACTTTATAAATGGGTTGAAGCCTATGATCAAGCATGACGTCAGACTTGCAGAACCAGTAGATTATAGAGCAGCTGTGAATAAAGCTCTACGGGCAGAACAAGATTGGAAGGCGATTGAAGATGAAAGACAACTGAAACGCCAAGCCTTTCAAAATAAGGACTTTAGACAATCTACGAGGCCAAACAACAACCAACAAGGGTCTCAAGGAAAAGGGCCAATAGCGGCACAACCTATCTCTGCTGTTCCAAAATCTGGAAATAGGCCACCATGTCTAACCTGTAAGAAGAATCATGCGGGCCAGTGTTGTTTTGGCCAGAATGTGTGTTATACTTGTGGCAATACAGGTCACATATCCAAGTACTGCACCCAGAACAAGCAACTCATCACCAGCAGGGCATATGTGATGACAACAGAACAAGCTCCAACAGATACGACGGTTGTGACTGGTAAGATCATTGTTTCTAGTATGTCTACGTTAGCATTGCTAGATTTTGGTGCAACCCATTCATTTGTTTCAGAAAAATTTGCTAAGAATTTATCAGTGCAACCAGAAGTAGTAGAAGTAGGATATGGTGTTCAGATTCCTTCGGGAGAAAGTATAATGACCAATCATATTATTCACAACATAGAGCTTAAGCTACAGGGGAATATTGTCTACGCAGATTTGATAGTATTGCCGATGCTTGAGTTTGATTTAATCATAGGAATAGATTGGTTAACTAAGTATGAAACTATTACAGATTTAGCAGAGAACTGTTAAGATTAAAATACCTAGTGGGATTTCATTTTTGTTCAGGGCTGACAGATTTGATAGTACTCCTAAGATTATATCAGCTTTGGAAGCCCAGAGGTATTTAATAAACGGATGTCAAGGATTTTTAGTGAGTGCTTTATCGATAGAACAAGATAAGAAGGTTATGTTGGAAGACGTAGAAGTAGTGAACGAATTTCCAGACTTCTTTTCAGAAGATATCTCAGGTCTTCCCCCAGATCGTGAATTAGAATTTTCTATCGATTTAGTACCTGAAGCTGCTCCGATCTCCAAGCCTCCTTACAGACTTGTCATGAACCGGATTAGGAGGCCAAAACCGCCAACCGTTGAAGTGCCGATTTCCTCGTGAAATTGGTCGGAGCCAGGCGCCTAGACGCCAGCAAGATACCGTTCTAAAAATCCTATGTATGTTTATGAACTGTTTTACAGGTGTATTGACCGTTCCCGGGCTCCAAAATTTTAATCTTCCGCTGCGCCTCGGGAGCGGGATCCGGATCCGCCGCTGCGCCAACAATAAGGACTAATGATGTACAACCAAGACCTTGGATTTAATCCACTCGATAAATGCTAATTACTTGGAAAGTGCGAACGAGTCTAGTCAGATAGATCACCGGATCACTATCCATCATGCATGATCAGAACATTTCAACGTTCCCTATTATTGAAGTATGGTACTTCGCATCATAGATGCTAGTCTCGAACTCGGGCGGCCCTTATCCTTGTTTTGGACCCAATCAACTAGGAACTTATTTAGAATGTATAATGACTATTAGATGCGCTTTATGATAGCCATCAAATCCACTATCAGATCTAACAGACACTTATAGTACATTCAATGTCTTTATCCAACAAATTTGAACAATAATAACAAAGACAAGAATTTCATGTAAATGTAAATTATATAAATGAATAAATATCGTGTTTACAATAGATTCAACAAAGACCATTATCAATAATGGATAGATGCTACTCTAACAGCTTGGATTCATTTCGACAATTATTAACCATATAAATCAAGCTCTGACACATCAATTTCTCATAACAACTAATGAAATCGGTCTCTATCAACATCAGTTCAGGTCTAAAACATTCAGAAACGATAAATAGAGAATATATGAAAAACAAGGAAAGAGTTCAACAAATCTATGATCAGATACAGATAAATTGAATTGGTTAGCAAATCAAGAGTTTCAAGGAAAACTTATATTGTAGAGTCTGTTCTCAGTACGGTAACAAACCCTTCATACTCCTATAAATACCCCCACGTATGTCACATATTAAGGGCATTCACACATCTATTGCAATCAGCACTAGTTACTTTTACTTTTGTATTTCTCTGCTCGAGTCAAGATCTGTCGTAAAAGGTCAAGTGAGAAACACATCATGGACCCTGTCAGGACCAGTGCTCTAATCAGAGGTTAATTACTCAATTAACACATAATGCGGAAGCTAAAAATGTGAATGAAAAATTTTTGGATGCGGCCTGAACTGGAAATACGATTTAAAAATGCAATCATACTCAAAGTATAGATTTTAACTCAACAATCCATACAACGAAATCGTACCAGAAATATATACAACAACTCAGCGAATACAAATCTCAAATACAATATTCACGGCAGGGCATCCCCTGGCAAACTAGCTCAATACATATACATAACTGGGACTCAAAACGGAGCTCTACCAGCTGACGCACCACTTGGTCCAGCTGGATTACCTGAATAACCTACAAAGGACAAACACAATACCAAACTAGCCCCAAAAAGGGAAAGAAAAACGAGTTCAAAACTCAGTAGAAGAGCACTCAAATAACATCAATCAAATAAGGCATGAAATATTTCAAGACGTGCAATGCATGACGGGTTACCAAGAATCATCGGTAATCAAAGCACAGTGACTTGGCTGGGCAATCAAATTCTCAATAAATAATTGGGATCCAGATCACAGCGACTCAGCTGGAAATTATGACTAAGTGAAAGCAATGGCTTCTCAGGCACGACGACTCAGTCGGCCAATCACGACTCAGTGATTTATCGGTTCCAAATGAAACAGGCTCAATATGTTATGCATGACAGAATCAGCTCACAAACAATGCATAGTCAAACATAATCAAACTAGATAATCATCATGAACAACATGGCTAAACAGCTCAGCTTATAGCCAGCACATATACAAAGCAATCAATTCACGCTGGAAATATTCTCATGCTTATATCAAAGCTGTTAAACAAGATCAATTCGTACCTTTAGCAGATCTTGGTAAAATACCCCAACTCATAGCAGAACACTCTTCTAGCACTGCTCAAGTCTCGGTCGAGAAATAAAGACAAAAACCACAAGAGAGGATCTAATCTGCCAAGATATTCAAGAAAATCAGCTCTACTCAAGCTTAACCAGCTCGCAGCCTAAAGCCTAGTAGCCCAGATCAGCTACATCTAGCTAACAGAGCACTACCCAGCTCAAAGATAAACGTTAGGTACATGAACTAAAACTAGTAGATAGTGGTTACCTAAACCAGAGCTCCTCTCTGCCGGTAAATAGCGAAACCTAGCTCACACAACTTCTCAGCTGTTATCTCTATCCAGCCTCCTTTCGAATCCAAACTGGTACAAGAACGTTGGTCTCGAAAACGGGTTTCTAATCGAGGTACCCTCACTCAAATATGACCAGCCAATCTTCAGCAACCGAAAGACAAAGGTGTCGGGTGAACAGTAGCAACGAGGGTTTGAGAGATATAAGTCGAGATATATGGAGAAGATAAGATATGCGTGTATTAAAAATGGCTAAGTGTTGGTCAACACTTATATATATACTCCTAATCAAAGCTACAGTAAATTCAAACCAGCTCAGACTATACTACTTTACCAGCTCAGACACACAAACCAGCTCAGGGAGTACACTGTTCTCAATCAGCACAACGCTCAGCTGACCAGCTCACGTACTTCAAGAAACACACATCCAGCTTGGATCACTCACACGAACCCGATCTGGTCTACAGTGCTCATGTCAGGCTCGGTGCGCTAATCACAGATTAATTACTCGATTAATCACATATTTGCAGAAGCATTAAAAATAGGGCTTAAAAATTTTTCGTTTGGGCCTGAACAATAATCAATTCTTCAAAATACATTCGTACTCAAAATATGAATTTAACTCAAAGTCCAAAACAAACCAACGGGTAATTAAACATAAACAGATCCCCAAGTACAATATCACTCAGGGAATCCCCTTGTACAATACATAAATATAAATAACTGGGACTCAGAACGGGGATCTACCAGCTGTCGCTCCACTCAAAGCTGGGTTACCTGCAGAACCTGCAAAGGCAAACACAGACCAAGCAGCCCAAAACAGGGAAAACAAAAGAGGTCAAATCTTAGTACGAAGAGCACAAATCAAGCATCAATCATAGCAGACATGCAATATTTCAACGTGCAATTCATGAGGGCTACCAAGAATCGGTATACAAAGCACAACGACTCAGCTGTGCAGAAATCATCATCATCCTGTGATCTTCAGGTGCGACGACTTAACCGACCATCACAGGGTAGTGGTATTCAGACCCGACGACTCAGTCGGCCACCACATGAAAGAAACGTTGGACCTTTCAGGCACGACGACTCAGCCGACCCCCGGGAGCGGGATCCGGATCCGCCGCTGCGCCAACAATAAGGACTAATGATGTACAACCAAGACCTTGGACTTAATCCACTCGATAAATGCTAATTACTTGGAAAGTGCGAATGAGTCTAGTCAGATAGAGCACCGGATCACTATCCATCATGCATGATCAGAACATTTCAACGTTCCCTATTATTGAAGTATGGTACTTCGCATCATAGATGCTAGTCTCGAACTCGGGCGGCCCTTATCCTTGTTTTGGACCCAATCAACTAGGAACTTATTTAGAATGTATAATGACTATTAGATGCGCTTTATGATAGCCATCAAATCCACTATCAGATCTAACAGACACTTATAGTACATTCAATGTCTTTATCCAACAAATTTGAACAATAATAACAAAGACAAGAATTTCATGTAAATGTAAATTATATAAATGAATAAATATCGTGTTTACAATAGATTCAACAAAGACCATTATCAATAATGGATAGATGCTACTCTAACAGCTTGGATTCATTTCGACAATTATTAACCATATAAATCAAGCTCTGACACATCAATTTCTCATAACAACTAATGAAATCGGTCTCTATCAACATCAGTTCAGGTCTAAAACATTCAGAAACGATAAATAGAGAATATATGAAAAACAAGGAAAGAGTTCAACAAATCTATGATCAAATACAGATAAATTGAATTGGTTAGCAAATCAAGAGTTTCAAGGAAAACTTATATTGTAGAGTCTGTTCTCAGTACGGTAACAAACCCTTCATACTCCTATAAATACCCCCACGTATGTCACATATTAAGGGCATTCACACATCTATTGCAATCAACACTAGTTACTTTCACTTTTGTATTTCTCTGCTCGAGTCAAGATCTGTCGTAAAAGGTCAAGTGAGAAACACATCATGGACCCTGTCAGGACCAGTGCTCTAATCAGAGGTTAATTACTCAATTAACACATAATGCGGAAGCTAAAAATGTGAATGAAAATTTTTGGATGCGGCCTGAACTGGAAATACGATTTAAAAATGCAATCATACTCAAAGTATAGATTTTAACTCAACAATCCATACAACGAAATCGTACTAGAAATATATACAACAACTCAGCGAATACAAATCTCAAATACAATATTCACGGCAGGGCATCCCCTGGCAAACTAGCTCAATACATATACATAACTGGGACTCAAAACGGGGCTCTACCAGCTGACGCACCACTTGGTCCAGCTGGATTACCTGAATAACCTACAAAGGACAAACACAATACCAAACTAGCCCCAAAAAGGGAAAGAAAAACGAGTTCAAAACTCAGTAGAAGAGCACTCAAATAACATCAATCAAATAAGGCATGAAATATTTCAAGACGTGCAATGCATGACGGGTTACCAAGAATCATCGGTAATCAAAGCACAGTGACTTGGCTGGGCAATCAAATTCTCAATAAATCATTGGGATCCAGATCACAGCGACTCAGCTGGAAATTATGACTAAGTGAAAGCAATGGATTCTCAGGCACGACGACTCAGTCGGCCAATCACGACTCAGTGATTTATCGGTTCCAAATGAAACAGGCTCAATATGTTATGCATGACAGAATCAGCTCACAAACAATGCATAGTCAAACATAATCAAACTAGATAATCATCATGAACAACATGGCTAAACAGCTCAGCTTATAGCCAGCACATATACAAAGCAATCAATTCACGCTGGAAATATTCTCATGCTTATATCAAAGCTGTTAAACAAGATCAATTCGTACCTTTAGCAGATCTTGGTAAAATACCCCAACTCATAGCAGAACACTCTTCTAGCACTGCTCAAGTCTCGGTCGAGAAATAAAGACAAAAACCACAAGAGAGGATCTAATCTGCCAAGATATTCAAGAAAATCAGCTCTACTCAAGCTTAACCAGCTCGCAGCCTAAAGCCTAGTAGCCCAGATCAGCTACATCTAGCTAACAGAGCACTACCCAGCTCAAAGATAAACGTTAGGTACATGAACTAAAACTAGTAGATAGTGGTTACCTAAACCAGAGCTCCTCTCTGCCGGTAAATAGCGAAACCTAGCTCACACAACTTCTCAGCTGTTATCTCTATCCAGCCTCCTTTCGAATCCAAACTGGTACAAGAACGTTGGTCTCGAAAATGGGTTTCTAATCGAGGTACCCTCACTCAAATCTGACCAGCCAATCTTCAGCAACCGAAAGACAAAGGTGTCGGGTGAACAATAGCAACGAGGGTTTGAGAGATATAAGTCGAGATATATGGAGAAGATAAGATATGCGTGTATTAAAAATGGCTAAGTGTTGGTCAACACTTATATATATACTCCTAATCAAAGCTACAGTAAATTCAAACCAGCTCAGACTATACTACTTTACCAGCTCAGACACACAAACCAGCTCAGGGAGTACACTGTTCTCAATCAGCACAACGCTCAGCTGACCAGCTCACGTACTTCAAGAAACACACATCCAGCTTGGATCACTCACACGAACCCGATCTGGTCTACAGTGCTCATGTCAGGCTCGGTGCGCTAATCACAGATTAATTACTCGATTAATCACATATTTGCAGAAGCATTAAAAATAGGGCTTAAAAATTTTTCGTTTGGGCCTGAACAATAATCAATTCTTCAAAATACATTCGTACTCAAAATATGGATTTAACTCAAAGTCTAAAACAAACCAACGGGTAATTAAACATAAACAGATCCCCAAGTACAATATCACTCAGGGCATCCCCTTGTACAATACATAAATATAAATAACTGGGACTCAGAACGGGGATCTACCAGCTGTCGCTCCACTCAAAGCTGGGTTACCTGCAGAACCTGCAAAGGCAAACACAGACCAAGCAGCCCAAAACAGGGAAAACAAAAGAGGTCAAATCTTAGTACGAAGAGCACAAATCAAGCATCAATCATAGCATACATGCAATATTTCAACGTGCAATGCATGAGGGCTACCAAGAATCGGTATACAAAGCACAACGACTCAGCTGTGCAAAAATCATCATCATCCTGTGATCTTCAGGTGCGACGACTCAACCGACCATCACAGGGTAGTGGTATTCAGACCCGACGACTCAGTCGGCCACCACATGAAAAGCAACGTTGGACCTTTCAGGCACGACGACTCAGCCGACCGATCACAACGCGCAAATTAAATCAGCTCTCAAAAGGATCAGGCTCAATATGTATACGTGAACGTCAAGCAGAATCATGCTTATATCAGTGCATATAACTCACACGCACACAAGCAGATAAGAGCACATAATCAGCTTCATAAACAAACAGCGCACAGATCACATCAATGTAACACGAGATAAATATCCCAAAGCTGATATCAAAGCTGCTGACTCTAACTCAATTCGTACCTCAAATCTCAGTACTTTACTACCTCAGCAGATCTTGAAAGAACACACGACACCAGCAGCTTACTCAAATCTTCTGCTCTACCAGTTCATCAGAAATACCACGGAAGATGACTAAAAGCCCAAATCCAAAGCTGTTCAAGAACGGAAGAACCACTGGTCAACAATCGCAAAGATGTACGAACTCTGCAACAACTTCGCGCTTCCTCAATCTGTCGATTCAAGTCTCCAAACTGGTATCAATCAAAAGATCTTAAGGAGACGAGCTCAGCGCCACCAATATTACTCCAAACGGCGACGTAAATCGACGACAATCGGAGGAAAAAGGTTCGAATGAACAGTAAGGGTTATGGGGTAAGATATGGTCGATAGCTCTATGGGGAAGAAGATAAGAAATGTTGGGTCTAAATTCTCTAAGTGTTCGTCAACAGTTAATTATCTTCCAGTCAAAGCTACAGTGAAAGTCAATCACTCAGATCTGAACATCACCAAATCTGATTCCTTCGCACTACCCCGAATCTGCCTTCTCAAGGCTAAACACATGCGCGACCACCAAAAGACGTCGCGTAAGGATCCCGCTCAAAACATCCAAATCTGAATGCTACAAACGACATCGTTCTGGGATCCTGCTCTCCTCAAATCTTATGCTCGATAAACGGCGTCGCATCCATACACCCAGCCAACACCAGATCTGGTTTGCGCTAAGCGACATCGTTTCATCTCCCGATAAGGACCACGGGCTCAAACACACATAGGCCAGATCTGAACACCCAGATTTCACTCAAATCTGAATACAACGAATCGGTCTACTCGAACCGTGACCAAACCGATTCATACAGCACCTCTAATTCAATCATGCGGGATACTATCCAAATCCGAATCTCACCAACAAATTTGACCAAAACTCTCAAATCTAAAAACCCGAAGGTTAACGACTCCGTTAGCTAATCCTAGCCCAAATCTGATTAGCTAATTAATCATCAATTATCAAATTTCTAGTCCTCACACTCTCCCCAACTAGAAAAAGGATTTCGTCATCGAAATCAACTCACAATCACATATCAGAACCAAGAAAACACCAAAATAACACAAACAATCTGCCCAGCATGACTCAAGGCTTAACAAAAGCTGCTATCCACGAATACAAAACACTCAAAACACGCAAACAACAAGCTAGAGATTACCTGGAATTCTACTGCATCTATTCGAACAGATGAGGCCACTCTTGTCTCATCTTTTCCTCAACTTCCCAGGTTTTTGCTTCCTATCTACCGTGCTTGCTCCATTGGATCATCACCAACGGTATAATCTTATTCCTCAGCT
>KV006924.1:64638-80879 GCA_001598015.1 Dorcoceras hygrometricum
AATCACTTTGTTCCTCAACTGCTTTTCCTTTCTATCCAGAATCTGCACTGGATATTCTACGTAGCTCAAGGCAGAATCTAGTTCAACTTCCATCAGTCTCAACACATGGACGGATCTGGCTCATATTCCTCAACATTGATACGTGAAACACATCATGCATCGCTGCTAACTCAGCAGGCAATCGTAATCTGTACGCCAAAGATACAATACTCTCCAAAATCTCAAACGGACCAATAAATCTGGGAGCTAACTTACCCTTAAGTCTGAATATCATCACGCTCTTCAAAGGAGAAACCTTGAGAAACACTTGATCGCCAACCTCAAACTCTAAAGGTCTGCGTCTCTTGTTTGCATAACTGACATGACGATCTTGTGCAGCTTTCATTCTACTCCGAATCAACTCAATCCGATCTTTCATATGCTGCACAATTTCAGGAGTAGACAACTGTTTCTCTCCAATCTCTTCCCAACAGATCGGTGATCTACACTTACGACCATACAAAGCCTCAAATGGTGCCATCCCAATAGTCACTTGGTAGCTGCTATTATAAGAAAATTCCACCAAGGACAAAGAATCTTGCCAGCTGCCACCAAATTCCATCACTATTTCTTGCAGCATATCCTCTAAAATCTGAATGGTCCTCTCAGATTGGCCATCTGTCTGTGGGTGATAGGCTGTACTCATAGCCAATCTCGAACCCATGGCTGCTTGCAAACTCTTCCAGAATCGGGAAGTAAATCTTGGATCTCTATCGGACACTATCGAAAACGGCACTCCATGCAATCTAACCACATGGTCAATGTACAGTCTAGCCAGCTTTTTCATAGAACACCTCACATCGTAGGAATAAAATGGGCTGACTTCGAAAGCCTATCAATCACAACCCAAACAACATCACATCCCCTATTCGATCGAGGAAGATGAGTCACAAAATCCATGGTAATGTGCTCCCAATTCCACTGAGGCACTTCTAAACTCTGTAGCAAACCACCAGGTCTCATTCTCTAGGCCTTGACCTGTTGGCAATTTAAACATCGAGCAATAAATCCAGAGATGTCATTCCTCATTCTTTCCCACCAGTAGTGAGACTTCAAGGCATGATAAATCTTCTTCCCGCCCGGATGCACACTGTAACGACTACAATGGGCCTCGTTCAAGATGGATTCCTTCAAATCTATCAGATTCGGAACAACCATTCTACCTCGGAATCTCAAGCATCCATCAGAATAACAAAATCTTTCGACTGACCATTCTGGGCCTTAATCTTTAACTCATGAATATATAATAAATCTGGGAGCTAACTTACCCTTAAGTCTGAATATCATCACGCTCTTCAAAGGAGAAACCTTGAGAAACACTTTATCGCCAACCTCAAACTCTAAAGGTCTGCGTCTCTTGTTTGCATAACTGACATGACGATCTTGTGCAGCTTTCATTCTACTCCGAATCAACTCAATATGATCTTTCATATGCTGCACAAATTCAGGAGTAGACAACTGTTTCTCTCCAATCTCTTCCCAACATATCGGTGATCTACACTTATGACCATACAAAGCCTCAAATGGTGCCATCCCAATAGTCACTTGGTAGCTGTTATTATAAGAAAACTCCACCAAGGACAAAGAATCTTGCCAGCTGCCACCAAATTCCATCACTATTTCTTGCAGCATATCCTCTAAAATCTGAATGGTCCTCTCAGATTGGCCATCTGTCTGTGGGTGATAGGCTGTACGCATAGCCAATCTCGAACCCATGGCTGCTTGCAAACTCTTCCAGAATCGGGAAGTAAATCTTGGATCTCTATCGGACACTATCGAAAACGGCACTCCATGCAATCTAACCACATGGTCAATGTACAGTCTAGCCAGCTTTTTCATAGAACACCTCGCATCTTAGGAATAAAATGGGCTGACTTCGAAAGCCTATCAATCACAACCCAAACAACATCACATCCCCTATTCGATCGAGGAAGATGAGTCACAAAATCCATGGTAATGTGCTCCCAATTCCACTGAGGCACTTCTAAACTCTGTAGCAAACCACCAGGTCTCATTCTCTAGGCCTTGACCTGTTGGCAATTTAAACATCGAGCAATAAATCCAGAGATGTCATTCCTCATTCTTTCCCATCAGTAGTGAGACTTCAAGGCATGATAAATCTTCTTCCCGCCCGGATGCACACTGTAACGACTACAATGGGCCTCGTTCAAGATGGATTCCTTCAAATCTATCAGATTCGGAACAACCATTCTACCTCGGAATCTCAAGCATCCATCAGAATAACAAAATCTTTCGACTGACCATTCTGGGCCTTAATCTTTAACTCATGAATATATGGGTCAGTTCTCTGCGCTGCTATAATGTCTGATACAATCTGTGGTTCAACCTGAAGAGAAGAAACCACGAAGTACTTATCAATCGGCTGAAAACGCCACCCAGAAGTCCCCAAATCCTCATGGACTTTGGATATACTCATCGATGTCAACATCGCAGGCTGGGCTTTCCTACTCAACGCATATGCTACTAAGTTCATTCGCCCAGGCTGATACTCAATCTCACAGTCGAAATCTTTGAGCAACTCCATCCAACGATGTTGTCTCATATTAAAATCCGACTGTGTGAAGATATACTTCAAACTCTTATGGTCCATGTACACCACGAACTGCTCATCATACAAATAGTGACGCCAAATCTTCAATGAAAAAACAATGGTGGCCAGCTCTAGATCATGAACGGGATATCTCGTCTCATGGGGCTTCAACTGTCGAGACGCATAAGCTATCACTCGCCCGTTCTGCATCAATACACAGCCCAAACCATTCATTGAAGCATCAGAACACACGACAAAACCACCTGAACCCGAAGGCAAAGCCAAAACAGGAGCAGTAGTCAAATTCTCTTTAAGCAACTGAAAACTCGACTCACATTCGTCTGTCCATAGAAATCTCCTATCCTTCTAGGTCAATTGCGTCATCGGCTTAGCTATTGAAGAAAAGCCCTCAATGAAACGTCTGTAATAGCCAGCCAAACCCAAGAAACTACGGATCTCTAAAACATTCCTAGGTCGCTCATAGTTAAGAACTGCTTCGACCTTACTAGGATCCACCGAAATACCTTCTGCAGAAATGCATGACCCAAAAAGATTACTCTATCCAGCCAGAATTCACACTTGCTGAATTTCGCATAAAGCTGTGAGTCTCTTAGTTTCTGCAACACCAATCTCAAGTGTTCCTTATGCTCTCTGAAGTTTCTCGAATACACTAGGATATCATCTATGAAGACGATCACAAATCGATCAATGTACTCACTAAAGACGCGATTCATCAGATCCATGAAGACAGCAGGAGCATTCGTAAATCCAAAAGGCATCACCAAAAACTCATAATGCCCGTATCTAGTCCTGAATATCGTCTTTTATATCAGCATCTCTAATCCACAACTGATGATAACCAGATCGCATATCAATCTTAGAGTACACTGCCGATCCTTGCAGCTGATCAAACAAGTCATCAATCCTCGGCAAAGGATACTTGTTCTTGATCGTCGCTTTATTCAACTGTCGAAAATCAACACACATTCTCATAGATCCATCCTTCTTCTTCACAAAAAGAATTGGAGCTCCCCATGGCGACATACTCGGCCTAATAAACCCCTTCTCTAACAGATCACGCAACTGATCCTTGAGCTCCTTCAACTCAGCTGGCGTCAAAGGGGCTGTCCCTGGCATCAAATCTATGTTGAAATCGATTTATTGTTTCGGAGGGAATCCAGGAATCTCATCTGGAAACACATCTGGGAACTCACGAGCAACCAAAACATCACTCAACTCTAACCGCGATTCTCGGGAAACATCCAAGGCATAGATCATAAACCCTGAATTCTCCAGCGACAACAAGCTAAACATCTCCATGACCGACACCAGTGGGATCTTTGATCGCGAATCAGCACCGTAGAAATCCCACTTCTCTCCAAATGAAGGTCTAAACCTCACTACACCATGGAAACAATCCACAGTCGCTCTATGACTGGACATCACGTCCATACCCAAAATGAAATCAAAATCTCTAATCTCCAAAGCATTCAGGTTAGTCACCAACACATTCTCATCAAATATAATCACACAATCCAAAACCACTTCACGGGACATCAACCACAAACCAGCAGGAGTAGATACAGATACAACATCACACAGTGGGGTAACACTCAACCCACACTCATGCACAAACAAATCAGATATGAAAGAGTGTGATGCTCCTGTATCAAACAAAACTCGCGCAAGGAAATCAAAGATAGTACAAGGACCTGTAATCACTCCTTCAGGTATCTCATCAGCCTGATCTTTCATCAAGGCATTCACCTGGGCCTACTGCGGTCCTGGAAACTGAGGTCTCGAGGTCCTCAAAACCTAGACGGTTCTCATGGTTGAAAACCTGATTGTTGGACTGAGCAAAAGGTTGCGGTCTCTGCAAAGAACCTCCAGCTGAACCTTGTTGCGACTGATTCAAAGACTGCCCTCCAGTCGGACACACTCGAGAAAATTGTCCAGGCTGCCCATAATTATGGCAAAGGCCCTGAACTCCACGACACTGCGAAGTCATATGACGACCTCCACACTGTCAACAAGTCACTCCTCCTCCGGAGCTACTACCACCAGAGCTAACAGAACCAGAAGAACTCGAGTTCGATCGTCTCTTGAAATATTTCCATCAAGGCTTGAACCTCTGACGATTCGACTGCTGCGACACCTGAGGAGATTGAAAAGAAGGCATTGCCTCTGGCATAGGTTGGAAACTACGTCCAGCTATTGGCTGAACCTGATTCTGCGCCTCCATCAGACTCTCCTCAATATCCACCGCTCTATCCACGCCTCAGCATAAGTAGCAGGGGAACTAGCTAACACCATACAGAACAACTCAGGCCTCAACCCTCTCAGAATCTTGTTCCTCTTTGTCCTCTCCTGGTTCGCAACATGGGGAACATACGACATCAACGAAGAAAACTGCCTGGCATACTCGGCCACCCTCAAGTTCCCTTGCTTCAGATTGTCGAACTCCCGCTCACGGTTGTTATAGAAAGACTCAGGGGTATACTCCTGTCGAAAGGCTACACAGAAGCTCTCCCAAGAAATCAAAGCTCCAGTCTCTCTCATGACACGAGAAGTACCCTTCCACCAACCTTTAGCATGCTCTCTCAACTGCAAAACGGCTGACTTCAATCTCCTCTCCTGAGAGTACTCCACAGCATCAAACAATTCTTCCATGTGCTCTAGCCAGCCTTCTGCCATCAGACCATCCTCGGCACCAGTAAACGTCGGGGGATTCATCCTCTGGAACCTAGCCAACACTAGTTCCATCTCTCCAATATGTCGGGTCACCTCATCCACCTCTACCTCTGCCTGTCTAGCTCGTCGACGCAAAGGTATACTCGGCTGCTCAACATCCTCATCACTTCCCGAGGCTCTAGACTCCCTAACTACTTGCCTAGCAGTTCTACTCCTACCCTCCTCGTCGGCATCTACCAAAACTCAGAGGTAAGAACACAAGCAGATATACACAGAGGCAGATAATCAATCACACAAATAATCAAAATCACACAAATCACAGAGTCAATCAAAACAAAAGCTCAAACTCTGTGCCTAGACTCAAGTATGATGAAAAAGAAATCGAGCTTATCCCAGTTTAAGCTCTGATACCAAAATGTTAGGCCCGGTGTGCTAATCACAGATTAATTACTCGATTAATCACATATCTGTGGAAGCATTAAAAATAAGGCTTAAAAATTTTTCCTTTGGGCCTGAACAATAATAATTCTTCAAAATACATTCGTACTCAAAATATGGATTTAACTCAAAATCCAAAAACAAAACCAACAGGTAATTAAACATAAACAGATCCCCAAATACAATATCACTTAGGGCATCCCCTGGTACAATACATAAATATAAATAATTGGGACTCAGAATGGGGATCAACCTGCTGTCGCTCCACTCAAACCAGCTGGGTTACCTAAAGAACTTGCAAAGGCCAACACAGACCCAAGCAGCCCAAAACAGGGAAAACAAAAGAGGTCAAACCTCAGTACGAAGAGCACAAATCAAGCATCAATCATATCAGACATGCAATATTTCAACGTGCAATGCATGAGGGCTACCAAGAATCATCGGTAGACAAAGCACAATGACTCAGCTGTGCAGAAATCATCATCATCGTGTGATCTTCAGGTGCAACGACTCAGCCGACCATCACAGGGTAGTGGTTTTCAGGCCCGCCGACTCAGCCGACCACCACATCAAAAGCAACGTTGGACCTTTCAGTCACGACGACTCAGCCAGCCGATCACAACGCGCAAAGGAAATCAGCTCTCAAAAGGATCAGGCTCAATATGTATACGTTAACGTCAAGCAGAATCATGCTTATATTAGTGCATATAACTCACACGCACACAAGCAGATAAGAGCACATAATCAGCTTCATAAACAAACAGCGCACAGATCACAGCAATGTAACACGAGATAAATATCCCAAAGCTGATATCAAAGCTGCTGAGTCTAGCTCAATTCGTACCTCAAATCTCAGTACTTCTACTACCTCAGCAGATATCGCAAGAACACACGACAACAGCAGCTTACTCAAATCTTCTGCTCTACCAGTTCGTCAGAAATGCCATGGATGATGCCTAAAAGCCCAAATCCAAAGCTGTTCAAGAACGGAAGAACCACTGGTCAACAATCGCGAAGATGTACGAACTATGCAACAACTTTGCGCTTCCTCAATCTGTCAATTCAAGTCTCCAAACTGGTATCAATCAAAAGATCTTAAGGAGACGAGCTCAGCGCCACCAATCTTACTCCAAACGAAGACGTAAATCGTCGGCAATCGGAGGAAAACGGTTTGAATGAACAATAAGGGTTACGGGGAAAGATATGTTCGATAGCTCTTTGGGGAAGAAGATAAGAAATGTTGGGTCTAAATTCTCTAAGTGTTCGTCAACACTTAAATTATCTTCCAGTCAAATCTATAGTGAAAGTCAACCACTCAGTGCTCGCTAACCGACGTCGCATCCATACACCCGGCCAACCCCAGATCTGATATGCGCTAAACGACATCGTTTCATCTCCTGATAAGGACCACGCGCTCAAACACACTAGGCTAGATCTGAACACCCAGATTTCACTCAAATCTGAAGACAACAAACCGGTCTACTCGAACCGCGAACCAAATCGATTCATACAGCGCCTCTAATTCAATCACGTGGGATACTATCCAAATCCGAATCTCACCAACAGATTTGACCAAAACTCTCAAATCTGAAAACCCGAAGGTTAAAAACTCCATTAGCTAATCCTCGCCCAAATCTGATTAGCTAATTAATCATCAATTATCAAATTTCTAGTCCTCATAGCTCAACTCAGCTCAAACCTCTCCACTGTTCCAGCTTAGGTACACAGACACTAAAACCAGATCGCATTCCAACAGATCAGCTCGAAGCATCCAGCACGTCTCTAACGCTGAATCCAGCTTGTCAACACAGTAAATCTCAAAGCGGATCACCTCTACGCTGGTGTCCCCAAAACCAGCTCGTGGTAGAACTCAAACCAGCACGACAAAACAGCCCAGCTCAGAACTAATCTCTCAGACCAGTTCTCACCTGATCAGATCTATAGCAAACCCAAAGATCACCAGCAGCTCACATGATACAATCCAGCTCAGGACTAATCTCTCCAACCAGCTCACACCAAGACTGATCTTGGCTTATCCTCAAAACCCACCAGCAGACCTCTAAGCTGGTACCCGATTATACTGGACTTGGAACAGTTTACCTCAACCAGTTCACACAAAACCTAAGTCCAGCTGGTAGCAATACTTATTCCTATTAACCCGAACAGCTTGTACTATCAGCTCAGTACAATACTTTGGACCAGCACACACCTCAACTGGTCTCCTCACTAGTAGATTACCCAACTGAAGTATCTCTTTGTATTGAACACTAATCTCATCTGGTTAACTCGTTAATTATCATCTGGTATTCCATTTCTCACGTGCCTACCTTTCAGCAATTCTCCAACATGCTCTTGAATTAAAACATCTTTATTTGGTCCGAACTGTCTCCTCTTCAAATAACCTGTTTGTTTTCAGTTAGGACATTTAAATCTTTGTTCTATTGCCTCTCTCAAAATTAGCATCAGATCAGTCGAAGACTAGGCAAAGAAATCTCTATTCTTGTTCAGACACTTTCTTAGTTTCCCCTTTAAGGGCTCGAATAATTCCTGAGCTACTTTCATCACACGAGTTGAGGTTTAAAGGACTATCTCTCACTCCCTTCTTCCATAGTTACCTGAGACTCATAATCGACTATGTGTAGTTGTTCTCGACCCCCAGGTTTGGGTGACTTGGGTGTTGGACTTTACCAGCATTTTGTTCTACCCTTATTTCTTCAACATAGCCCTTGTGAGCTATATTCCGATCCCAAAAAAATCACCCACAACATCCCTAATGGAAACTATATTTTTTTGGTGTAGGGCCCAGACTACAGCCGAAGGAAGCCATGATCGATCTTCCTAATATCACATTGTAGGAAGAAGGGGTGTTTATCACAGTGAAACCAACTATTTGATTTTTTTGAGTTTCGCCATTCAAGGGAAATGATCATGTAACGCCTAGAAATTCCTGATTACGTAGAAATGAGTGCATGACTAGGGGAAAAATATTTTTAGATGATTTCATGCCATTTTATATGATTTATTTATGATTTTATGCCGCATGGTATGCATGTGTTATTTTCAGCCTGCTTGAGTTACAGATGCGTGGACGAGATTAGGGCCGATTGGAATGAAAATGATTTTTAGATTTAAGTTATAGGATTTTTAAGAATGAAATTATTTTATTTTAAGCAAAAATTTCTGAAAATTTGAGTTTTTATAATTATTTTGGAGGGGAACCCGTTTTTCGCCTATATGGGCTGGTATATTGAGTTTTAAGGTATTTTAAATTAGGAGGAGGCCTTGATTTCGAAAATATCTAATCTTTAAAGCCAAGTTTTTGAGTTTTAATTTCCTTTTAATTAAATGGAGGGGATAGCAAGTCTTTTTCCACCTCCTTCACTTAATTAAATCAATAGGGGCATATTAGTCACATTCATTTTTCTTAAACACAAAATTTACACAAACCTAGCCCCTAGAACTTCATCAAGCCGTCCTCCCCTCCCTCTCAAACACACAAAAATTCGAACACTCCATTCTTGATCAAGGTTGGTGATCCAGATCCGGTGGTGCCCCGATCTCGCGTCTACAACGTCGGTACCTCGCAGATTTACCTCTTTTACAAACCAGGCATGTGATATCAATCCTTTTTCTCGCCATTTAAACTATATTACACTATTTTAATGAAATTATGCATGAACTTGATGCCTTATTTCAGATATATGCATCCATAATGGAATTCATGCATCACGTGTATCTTGCCATGTTTCTCGACTTTGGATTATGTTCTTCGGCTTTTGAGAGGTTCAGAAGGCACGGCTTATGGCTAGGCAGTCGAGTGTGGGTCTCTAGTTGGGCTAGGAGTGGTCCAAAGGTTGGAGAAAGTGGTCGAACCATCGGCTTCATGCGAAACACCTTCTGCTGCATGTTTCGGTGCCGCGCGATGTGCCTCCCTTCCGTGCTTCGTGATATCTCGTGCGACCACGGTTGGGGCCATGGCTGGTCATGTTAGGACCGGCTGGACATGGGGGTGGTCCAGCCGGCAGGGCTCCGGCCAGTGGTGGCCGGAGCAGGGAGAACGAACGTGAAAACCAGAGGCTGGTCGCGGCGGCGCTGGTGCGGGTGTGTGTGTTTCGGTTTAGGTTTTTCATTTTGGTGAATTGGTCGGTCTAAGTGAACCAGTTTTGGCTGGTTCGATTGGACCGGATTGGTTCTTCGAGTCTCGAGTCAAATGTTTTAAAATAGGTTCGAGTTATTTTATTTGTGGACCTGTTATTTTACTTTTAAGTCAAAGGTCCAATTTTTTAAAGAAAATAGCCAGATGTTAAGAATTGAGTCAAACTTTTAAAGTTATGTTTATTTTTAAGTTCTAAGGAATTTTAATTAAGTCAAAATCGATCTTTGGGATTTTAATTTGGTCAAAATCGGTATTTTGGTCAAAATCGGCTTTTGGGGTCAACATTGATTTAAATTGATTTCTAAAGTCAAAATTTATTTTAATAAGTCAAAATTGATTTTAAGAAATCAAAAATTGATTTTAATTAGTCACAAATAGCCTTGATTTTAAGAAATCAAAATTTAAAGAAATTAGGCAAAAATTGTAAAAAGTGGTGAACATTCGTTTCATCGATTAAGTTAAGAGCGATGTGTAGTCTAGAAGTAGTGGACCAGGCTCCTGAATCAATCCTTGACCGAAGTAGAAAAATACAGAAGCTCGTGAATGTATATTTAATCATATATGTAGTATGTTATGTACGTAAATGTTTTAAAGGAAAGGATTAAACATACATTTTTGGGCTAAGATTTTAATTACATGATTTTAAGAAATGCACGCATCATGAGATTTTATGAAATGATCAGACATGTCTCTTTTAAGTTAAAACCGAGGGATTTAAGTGATTGGCAAAGTTTAATGATGGGAGCTAGTCGGATAGCCGGGCCCGGGGATCCCCTGTTTTAATGTATGATTACGAGCCTATGGATCCATGTGTTGACATCATGGTGAAGTGGCAAGCATAGAGGTGTGATATATAGGGATCCCGGCTTGAGGTTGGGTGAACCACACCACCACGTACGTTGGTTATTTCGACAGATCAGTCACACGCCCGCTCACATCTACGGATACGACTCATACTTTTTTCATGTTATGTTATGTCATGCCTTATGTATGTTTATGTTACGTATGTACGATATGAAATGTATGAAGAAATGTTTTAATATCATGCACGCATTCATGTTTTTAATGTTATTTTATTACAAGTATGTGCTTGCATGCGATTTTATTAGTATGTACTTTGTTATGATATATGATAGAGAATGCTGAGCCTCTAGGCTTATTAGGTTTAAATGGTGCAGGTGATGACCCTGCTGCTGAGTGCATTACGACTAGCGGTGAGGACCTCTGAGCGCCTGCTACAGCAGTATCCCGTGACCGCCTCTATGTTTCAGTTCTTTTATGATACACTTTTCGGATGTTGATTTTAAACATGTTTATTATCAGTTCTTTTCACAGTTGATTTTACACCGTATGTATGTTTTAATGTTTTTAAATATTTCTTTATTTATGTTTAAGGCATGGTTGAGGAAATTATTTAGAAATGTTTTAAAAAGGGAACGAGCTATACTTTAAGTTTAAGTATTCCGCACATGTTTTAAAAAAAAGTTTCTAGAGTCTGGTTCGTTTCATACGGTGTGCTGGTTAAGGACAAAACCAGCTGGGTACTAAAATGCTTAACCAGATATGGGCAGGTCACTTGAGAAAAAATTCGAAGAGCAGAAATACAGTGGTCTGTTGGGATTGGTCCGGATCCGCACCCCGGCAGGCAGCGGAAGAACAAAAATGACCGGGATGCGATCAATACGAATAATCAAAACAGATCTACGTATCAACATACATAGGGTGTTTAGCAGGTCACCTGTCTGGCACTTGTGCCTGGCTCCAACCGGTGTTTCAAGAACCCGGCGCTTCTCGGTTGATTGCGGTAGATTCGTCAATCCGGTCCACGACCAGACTCGAGGCTCCTTCGTCAGACTGCACTAGAAGTCCTGACGAGATCAGCACGATCGGATCCTCCACGTCATACGTCGCATTACCAGTCTGTGAGTTATTCTGTTTTATGATTTATGTTTATGATTGCATGCTGCATGTGTTTTAGTTACGTATGAGTAGAGTTTTAAAAATAGACGCTTAGTCATGCACTTAGATTTACGTGATAAGGTTTTGGTGTATCAGAACAATTCCTCCCCGACGTGATAGGATCCAACAGGAAGATGCGACACCTCCTCCTCCTCCCCCACCACCTCAGTTGACTCCGTATGAGCGAGCTAGCGTGGACATGCTAGCTGGGATTACCAGGCCGTTGGAGCGTCAGTCAGAGCGACCCAAGAAGTCGCATGAGGAGGACGTTGCTGAGAGGTTCCGCAAGCAGGGACCTAAGGAGTTTGCTGGTACCACCGATCCACTTGTTGCTGAGGAGTGGATCCGATCCATGGAGACTATCTATGACTACATGGGTCTAGCGCACGCCGACAAGGTCCGTTGTGCTATTTTCATGCTGAAGGGAGATGCCGCTCTGTGGTGGAAGGGCGCAGTGGTTGGACTGTTTCTGGAGAGCCTGACATGGGCGGAGTTCAAGAAGGTCTTTTTCGAGAAGTATTTTACTATGGATTCTCGGAGCCAGCTTATTCGGGAGTTTATGAGTCTCCGTCAGGGATACAAGTATGTGAGGCAGTTTGAGCGAGGGTGTACCTTTGTGCCCTCGATTGCTATAGTGGAGAGTGAGAAGCTGAGGCAATTTTGTGATGGACTACGACCAGAAATCCTCCACGATGTCAATATGGCGGACGTGGAGACTTATATGGCAGTGAAAAACCTACGGCATACCGGTCCGAGAGAGTCCGGAAGGACTTGAGGGATGACTTCCAGAGTAAGCGTCAGATGCAGCAGCCCATCAGGGGCCAGTCTTCGTAGCCACCCGCGAAGAGACCATATCAGGGGCCTCCTAAGGACCCAAGTCCTCAGGCGCAGCAGCATCAGAGACCGCAGGGCCAGCAGAGGCCACATCAGCAGGGGACCAGCGCCCCTAAACCTGGAGGGTTTCCAGTCTGCAAGGAGTGCAATAAGCAGAATTCAGGACCTTGCATGGCAGGGAGTGGCATGTGCTTTCACTGCAAGGAGCCAGGACATATCTCTAGGGACTGCCCTAAGAGGAGACAGACCACTGGTCGCGTGTTCGTGATGCAGGCTGAGGCTGTAGATCCAGACACAACTTTTGTTACAGGTATTCCGCTTTAGATTACCGTACCTATTGTGTGCTATCTTGGTGTTTTAGAATTGCATGCTAGATAGAGCACTCCTAAGGAACTTGTTGCCTTAGTTGCTAATAAGTATAAGTGAGAATTGTAAGACTCCTAGGACTTGTTTTGAGAACTTTTACGGATAGGACTAGCGAACTTAGAACTGTTTTAGGTATCTAAACTGCTTTTGGGATTTAGTATGACCGTAAACGTGTACCTGTGTGACGTTTCTGTTTCAGGTGAGATTCGTGTGTTTGGTGTCACTACACTCGCTTTTATAGACTCAGGGGTGACCCACTCGTTTATTTCGAGTGCATTCACACAGAGGATGGGTATTGTTCCGGAGAGCATGGGGGTAGCTCTCGCCGTGACGGTTCCGTTAGGAGAGGAGTTGACGACGACCAGCGTCGTGCAGGGTTTGACGATGATGTTTCAGGATCACGCGGTCAGAGCAGATTTGATCGTTTTGCCCTTGACAGGACTTGAACTCATCCTATCATGGATTGGCTGAAGGAGTTTGGAGCAGTGATTGGTTTTCAGCAGAGGACAGTGTCTATCAAACCGCCAGGGCAGGAGGCTTTCTTATTTGAGGCGGCTAGGAGGCTGCGGAAGCCCAGATTCATATCTTTTCTTCAGGACAGGAATCTAGTTGAGCACGGATGTCAGGAATTCTTGGCCAGTGTTACCGCTTCTGGAGATTCAGCAGGCCCTTCACTATCTGATGTGGAGGTAGTCAGAGACTATGCAGATGTCTTCCCTGATGATGTAGTGGGAGTTCCACCGAAGCGAGAGGTGGAGTTTTCTATTGAGCTTATGCCAGGGACAATGCCTATCTCTAAGGCACCTTATTGGTTGGCTCCTACAGAGATGAAGGAGCTTAATGAGTAGATTCAGGAGTTGCTCGATAAGGGGTTCATTCGCCCTAGCTTTTCCCTTTCGGGCGCACCAGTGTTGTTTGTGAAGAAGAAGGATGGCAGCATGAGATTGTGCATCGACTATCGAGAGCTGAACCGAGTTACAGTGAAGAATAAGTATCCACTCCTGAGGATTGAGGATTTATTTTGATCAGCTGCAGGGAGCTTCGGTGTTCTCGAAGATTGATTTGAGATATGGCTACCATCAGCTGAGAGTTAGAGAGGAGGACGTGTCCAAGACCACTTTTAGGACACGCTAGCAGGAGCATAGACAGCACTTGCAGACAGCTTTGCAGACTTTGAGGGAGCATAGATTGTATGCCAAGTTCAGCAAGTGCGAGTTTTGGCTGGAGCAGGTGGCATTCTTAGGGAATATTGTGTCGGGAGATGGGATTTCAGTTGACCCATCGAAGATGGAGGCAGTGCAGAACTGGGGGATTCCGAGGAATGAAGCGGAGATTCGCTTGGGCTTGGCAGGTTATTATCGCAAATTTTTCAAGGGATTCTCTTCTATCTCAGTGCCCTTGACAGCCTTGACCAGGAAGAATGCGAAGTATGTGTGGAGTCCCGAGTGTCAGAGGAGCTTTGAATAGCTGAAGGAGGCCCTTACTTCAGCACCAGTATTAACTATGCCAGTGGACCACAAGGAGTTTGTGGTTTATACAGATGCTTCTCTGAGAGGTTTGGGTGCAGTTCTGATGCACGGTGGTAAGGTTATTGCTTATGCGTTGTGAGGAATCAGATTTCAATATTTGTGATTAATCAGATTTTGGTCACGAGAATTAAGATTTTTGATTTCGGGAATTTCGGATTTTTGGTGAAATCTGATTTGAGAAATTCAGATCTCACGTAGAGCATTTCAGATTCCTAGTCGCATGAATTATCGGGTGAGATCTGGTCACGATTTGGAGTTGTTTTGGTTAAGTTAAGATAGAAATCTGTTTTCCTTGGCGTGGCGTGAAGTGCCGTGAGTATTGAGTGAAACGCTGCGTTTTAGTGAGATCTGGATAGTTGAGAGTGCAACGCTTTTGTTTCGAATTTCCAGATGTCAAAGTTGGTCAACGGAACTGTAGCGGGTGATCACTGGATTGAGAGATCTGGTTTCGTTGTATCGAGCGCGGGTGATAGTTCGCGTGAAGAGATCTGCTGACGTAAGCAGATTTCACGTGTTGGTCAACATGTAGAGTTGACATCTGGTGTAGCGCGCTTAGTTGAGGAATCTGTTTTGAGCGCTAGCGTTGTAATTTGAGGAGAGATCTATTTTGAGTGATGCGGCGTCGTTCCAGTTAGTTGCTGCGTCGTCGTTTTGGATTTCCAGCGTTTAGCGTGTTTTGTATTTCGCGAGCGCGAGATATCTGGTTTGTGTTACCGTTGGAGAGACCAGATGTCACCGATACGCTGTCGTTTTGACTTGAGAGAGAGCGTTTGTTGTTAACGCTGGGATCTGATGATTTAAGAGCTGGATTGCGAAATCTGTTTGGCGCTATTTTACGTTGCAAAGATCTGTTTTTGTCGGTGTTTGATTTAGACAGTAGCCATTGAATTGAGGAATAAATAGAAGTGTCGAATTACACTTAGAATATTTCTCAACCCGTCATTTCTTATCTTCTTTGTTGAAACCCTCGACTTGCTACTGTTCACCGTAGCTTTCCATCGCCGATTCCCGTCGCTTCCAACCTCTGTTTTTGATAATCTTGTTAGAGTAGATGCCCAACTAGCCAACTTGTGGCGTGTGGGTTTTATTGAATCTTGTGTATAACGATCTTTATTTATAAAATTCGTATTTCTTTTATGGCATTCTTTATTTTCATTATGATTATAATGTTAACAATTGTGTTGGATAAAGACCTAGAATGCACCATAGTGTATGTTAGATGTGATAGTGGATATGATGACTATCATGAAACACATCTAATAGTCACTGTGTATTCTGAACTCGTTCCTAGTCTATTGGGCAGTCAAAATGAGGATAAGGCCGCCCGAGCTTGAGACTAGCATCTGCGATGTGAAGTACCATGTTTCATTGGTAGGGAACATTGTGATGTTCTGAGCATGCAGATGGATAGTGACCTGGTGATCTATCGAACTACCCTCGTTCAGACTTTCCAAGTGGTTACCATTTGTCGAGTGGATAATCCGAGGTCTTGGTTGTACTGATTAGTCCTCACTACCCAAAACGTCATTGAGACTCTACATGATAGGAGTCTCACTTTGACCCGTTTGCCGACTCATTTGGGGTCATTAGGCGGCGGGATTGGGTGAGGTCCCGATGCATGTAGGAGTCGATGCTTCGTTGTCGAGGATTCACCGCTCGCTTTCATGCGTGGATATCC
>KV006924.1:127532-139518 GCA_001598015.1 Dorcoceras hygrometricum
CCGGCCTCTTGCGGCGGGCGACGTACGTCGCTCTTTTGGAGCCTCGTTTGAACCATGCAGTCCATGATTCGGACCAAGGATGGTCTGTCTAGGACCGGCTAGACCTGGGGGTGGTCAAGCCGGCAGGGCTCCGGCCATGGCGGCCGGTGCAGGGAGACGAACGGTGGAAAACTGCGGCTGTCGCGTGGGAGGCGGCGTGCATGCATAGGGTTTGTTGGGTTGGTTGGTTCGGTCTAATTGAACCGGTTTGGCTGGTTTGGTTGGACCAGATCGGTTCTTCGAGTCTCAAGTCAATATGTTTTAAAGTTGACCCGAGTTATTTTAATTATGGACCGGTTATTTTAATTTTTAAGTCAAAGGTCTAATTTTAAAGAAATGGTCAAGTGTTTTTAAAAATTGGGTCAAACCTTTAATTTAATAGAGTTGAATGTTTATTTCAAGTTTTTAGTCAAAATTGGAGTCTTTGATTTCTAAATTCAAATTGAGTTGAAATCGGTCGAAATTAGAATGTGTTGGAAATGTTAAGGAATTCTTATAAGTCTTGGGCTAAGTTTAATTTTAAGTTAAGTCTAGAAGTAGTGGGCCAGACTCCTGAACCAGTTCTTGACCGAAGTAGAAAATGTAGAAGCCCGTAAATGTATAATTAATCATATATGTAGTATGTTATGTACGTAAATGTTTGAAGGAAAGGATTAAGTATACATTAACGGGCTAAGCTTTTAAACTTGCATAATTTTACGAAATGCATGCATCATGAATGTTTTATGGAATGTTAAAGGCATGTTCTTTTAAAAGATAAAACCTGAGGACTTGAATGATTTGTGGCAACTTATGATGGGGGATGCGGGATACCGGGTCAGTTGAACTCCTATTTCCATTTATTACGAGCTTATGGATCCATGTGTTCACGGCATGGTGAAGTGGCAGCATAGAGGTGTGACATATAGGGATCCCGAGATAAGGTCGGGTGAACCACACCGCCGCGTGCGTTGGTTTATAGTTCGATCAATCGACCATGGTCACACTTCAAGATACGACTCATATGTTTTTCATGTTATTCTATGTCATGCCTTATATATGTTATATGTTATGCTATGATATGAAATGTATGAAGCAATGTTTTAAGGTCGTGCACGCATTCATGTTTTAACCTTATTTTATTACAGGTATGTACTTGCATGCGATTTTATTAGTATGTACTTTGTTATGATACAAGATAGAGCATGTTGAGCCTCTAGACTCACTAGGTTTAAATGGTGCAGGTGATGATCCTGCTGTTGAGTACATCCCGACTGGCGGTGAGGACCTCTGAGGGTCTGCTGCAGCAGTACCCCGTGACAGACTTCATGCTTCACTTCTCTTATGATTCACCTTTCAGATGTTGGTTTTAAACATGTTCATTTTCAGTATTTTTACTCAGTGATTTTTATACCGTATGGATGTTTTAAGGTTTTTAAATATTCCTTTATTTATGTTTGAAGTATGGTAGAGAAGATGATTTAGAAATGTTTTAAAAGGGAACGAGCCACACTTTAGGTTTATGTATTCCACATATGTTTTAAAAAAAAATTTCTAGAGTCTGGTTCGTTTCAGTTGGTATCAGAGCGGTGGTTCTGGTGGGGTACTAGCCTGATGCGTGGAGCTCAGAAGTCACACTACCAGTCTATGAGTTTTACTATTTTATTATTTACGTTTATGATTGCATGCTGCATGTTTTAGTTCTGCATGAGTTTTGGCCTTAGAGTTTTAGACGCTTAGTCATGCACTTAGATTTACGTGATAAGGTTTTGATGTATCAGAATGCCTCCCCGTCGCGATAGGAACCAGCAGGATGATGCTACGCCTCCTCCTCCACCGCCACCCCAGTTGACTCCACACGAGAGGGCTAGCATGGATATGCTAGCTGGGATTACCAGACTATTGGAGCGTCAGCCAGTGCGACCCGGGAAGTCGCATGAGGAGGATGTTGCTGAGAGGTTCCACAAGCAGGGACCTAAGGAGTTTGCTGGCACCACCGATCCACTTGTTGTAGAGGAGTGGATCTGATCTATGGAGACCATCTACGACTATATGGGTCTAGAGGATGCCGACAAGGTCCGTTGTGCTATCTTTATGCTGAAGGGAGATGCCGCTCTATGGTGGAATGTAGCGCCCCAAAATCCATAGGACCATAATTTGTAGTCCTTATAATTCAAGGGCCCTTTCGAAATTTCAGACTTCAGCTTGTTCGTTTGTTTGTAAGCTGGTTTCTTATTTTCAGATTTTAGACAGGGTGCAGAGGTTTGATCAGATGTCGCCCCGAGCACAAACCGAGAGATTTTTTTTTTCAGATTTCTCAAATAAAATGATTTTAGATGGGAGATGGCTCTTTTCCGACTTGAGTAACTCTTTTACAAATTAAAATAGTGACAGGGGACTTTTAACAAAAAATTGAGAAGTAAGCATGGTACAACATGCCTACTCGAGTGTTTTCCCCTGACACCCACCAACTCCCATGCCTATTGTCCTTATGAACTATAAGTTCCATTATTTGCAAGAAACTTTCATTTTCATCTAAAACCAGTGGAGCTCTTCGGTTGTGCTTGAGGAGACTTGTTGTGGTGACCTGCTGTGCTCTGTGTTCCCAGTGATAAAGGCAAGTAAATCTGATTCTTGCTACACCATGAAAGTATATATATTGTTCCCTTTCAATTCTGTGATTGCTTGCCTGGGTATTGTCCAGTTCCAGTCATTTTTCATACCATTGTTGGTTTGAAATTTATATTGTTTCGGGTTCACAGTTAGTTTCTGTTAGAAACTCAAAATGTGTTTTATGCGATGGATGTTGATTTTATACGCTGAGTATACAGATTTCCAATTCCAAACGCATAGTTACGAAGTTCCTCCTGGTGAATGGTAACGTCTGGGCTCGACACCATGAAATAGGTGATGCTAGTCGAATCAGGAGTGATTCTGGTTTGGTAGGCAGCACTGGTATCGTCGGAAGTCGTTCGGATGTTAGAACACTAGTTTCTTAGTCAGATTCCTGCTCCTTAAGTTAACAATCAGATTCCATAATGTTAACCACTTCACTCCTACATTGACATCTGAGTTGACCACCCAATTTCGTTGACATCTGAGTTGACCACCCAATTTCGTTGACATCTGAGTTGACTACCCAATTTTGTTGACATCTGAGTTGACCACCCAATTTCGTTGACGTCTGAGTTGACCAATGCCAAGGTCTGTTTTACTTCTAAACACTACTCCTGCCGAGACATCTGTTTCACGCTAACGGTATGACTCATTTAGCGACATCTGAATTCTCGGTAGCGATATCCTTTACCTAGTAGACATCTGAATTCCCGCTAGCGATAACCTTGTACAGTAGCGACCTGTTTCCAGACCAGAGATGGTGTTCCATATAGTCAGATATCTGTTTGCTCAATCACAACTGAATTGCGATAGCGATTGCGATCCCAGAGTCATATCTGTTTCTAACATCTGAAATTTGTTTCGTACCCATACATCTTTTCGTCCAGACATCTGTTTTTCAAGTCCGAAAGATGGTGTTCTTTGCCACAGTTGTATGCTCAGTGAAATGTTATTTTATGGGAAAAATGAGTTTTTAAAATGAAGTGAACCCTGATTTTGAGATCTGATTTCAACCAGTGGTTGTTTAAAGGAATAAATGTTCAGATTTTAATTATGGCAAAGATAACAGACGATCCATATAGGAAAGGTGAGCAGCTTTCCAGATGTCAGTCGCCCTTTCATATTGGAAGGGTGAGCAATCGCTCAGATGTCGGTTGTCCCTTCATATAGAGCTATATGCTAAAGACTGAATTCATAAGTAACTTGATCAAGTGCAACGGGACCCAAGGAGAGCTTCTGAGCCATAAGTCTAAAGAAAATAACGTTGGGATTGAGTTCTCCCAGAACAGATGTTTACGAATGAATTATGTTTAAATGACTTCATTTAAACTATGTTATTGTACGTATTATGCCTGCCTGCATATTGTGCTCTTGTTATACTCAGTTTTTCTTGCCGAGCCCCTAGGCTCACTAGCTTTCGTGGTGCAGGTGAGTCAGTTCCGGGGCAGACGGGATGAGGGATCTGAACCAGCTGTGGTGTGTGGGTGTTTATCGAAGGCCAGTGGTTCCGCAACGTTCATTTTGTTGTTGTTGTTTTAGATCTTTTGCCAATCTTTATTAAGATCCATTGCAACAATAGTGGATTCATTCCAAATGTTGTAATATCGCATTTGCATTTTGTACTAAGAATCTGATGTTGAATTTAAAGTTACTACTTGGCGCCAACTGTTTGTACCTGGTTTTTTTTGGGCAAGGAAATACAGCTTGATATATTTCAATTTCAGATGTCTATTCGAGGAAGAGGAAGAAGAAGCACCCCAGTATATGAATTCATCCCCGATAGTAACGCTAGCATTGCCCAGCTTCTAAGTTTGTTGGTAGAACAATCAGGCAGAGGTAATGGCCAATCTTCGAGTAGCAGAGGACCAAGTCATGATGACCCTCAGGAAAGATTTCGAAGACAGAAGCCAAAATAATTCAGTGGCTCAACAGACCCGTTTGTCGCAGAGAGCTGTATAAAGTCGATGGAAGTGATATTTGAATACCTTCAGATGCCGGATTTAGAGAGGGCTAGATGTGCGATTTATATGTTAAGGGATGATTCTATGCTCTGGTGGGAAGGAGCTAGGCTTACAATTGATGTAACGAACCTTCCCTGGGAAGAATTCAAGAGAGTTTTCTTTGAGCAGTATTTTACCCAAGACAAGCGGTCGGAGTTGAAAAGAGAATTTTTAATGATAAATCAAAGGGACATGTCTGTCCAAGAGTATGTTCGGAAGTTTGAGAGAGAGTGTTATTTTGTGCCGTTGATTGGAGCAGATCCTAGGGAGAAGTTGCGACACTTTGTCGATGGGTTAAAGCCAGAACTCAGACATGATGTTAGGCTGGTGGAACCCAAGGATTATAGGAGCGCAGTGGACAAAGCTCTCAGAGCTGATCAAGATTGGAAGGCTGTAATGGAGGAGCAACAGCTGAAGAGGCAGGTCTTCCAGCAGAAGGACCAGAGGCCACCCAAGAAACCATACAAGAATCAGCAGCGACCCCAAGAGCAGAAGCCTCTAGCTGTTCAACCTATTAGCGCAGTTTTCGCTGCCAGCAATAGGCCAGTGTGTCCTACGTGTCAGAAGAACCACCCTGGCCCTTGCCAGTGAAAATTTTATTTTATGGGAAAAATGAGTTTTTAAAATGAAGTGAACCCCGATGTTGAGATCTGATTTCAAACCAGTGGTTGTTTAAAGGAATAAATGTTCAGATTTTAAGATTTATGAAAAAGATAACAGACGGTCCATAGGAAAGGTGAGCAGCTGTCCAGATGTCAGCTGCCCTTTCATATTGAAAGGGTGAGCAGTCGCCCAGATGTCGGTTGCCCCTTCATATAGAGCTATATGCTAAAGACTGAATTCAGAAGTAACTTGATCAAGTGCAACGGGACCTAAGGAGAGCTTCTGAGCCATAAGTCTAAAGAAAATAACGTTGGGATTGAGTTCTCCCAGAACAGATGTTTATGAAGAATTATGTTTAAATGACTTCCTTTATACTATGTTATTGTACATATTATGCCTGCCTGCATATTGTGCTCTTGCTATACTCAGTTTTTCTTGTTGAGCCCCTAGGCTCACTAGCTTTCGTGGTGCAGGTGAGTCAGTTCCGGGGCAGGCGGGAGGAGGGATATGAACCAGCTGTGGTGTGTGGGTGTTTATCGAAGGCCAGCGGTTCCGCAACGTTCATTTTTTCTATTGTCAATATGTATTAAGATCCATTGCAACAATAGTGGATTCGATAGTGTTTATCGAAGCTACGGTAGTTCACTGATGGATTGCGACCAGACATCCGCCACGATGTCAACATGGTAGATGTGGAGACTTATATGGCGGTAGTGAACAGGGCTTACCGGTCGGAGAGAGGCCGGAAGGACATGAGGGACGAATACCAGAAGAAGCGCCAGATGCAGCAGCCCGTCAGGGGCCAGTCATCACAGCAGCCAGCAAAGAGACCTTTTCAGAGGCCTTCTAAGGGCCCATCTCCTCAGGTCCAGCAGCAGCAGAGACCTCATGGCCAGCATAGGCCGCAGGGTCAGCAGGGACCGCAGCAGCAGGGGACTACTGCCCCTAGACCTGGAGGGACACCAGTGTGTCCGATGTGCCATAAGAGCCATTCACGGCAGTGCATGGCTGGCTCAGGCAGGTGTTATCATTGCAAGGAGCCTGGACACATCTCTATTAACTGCCTAGGAGGATGCAGTCTACTTGTCGTGTTTTTGTGATGCAGGCTGAGGCTACAGATCCGGACACGACATTGCTCACAGGTATTCCGTTTTAAATTTCCGTACTTGTTATGTTGCTATCTGGGTGTTTTAGAATTGCATGCTATATGGAGCACTACTAGGAACATTCGTTTCCTTAGTTGCTAAGTATATAAGTGAGAACTGTTAGATCTTCTAGGACTTACTTTGAGAACTTTGGCGGATAGGACTAGCGAACTTAGAAATGTCTTAGGTATCTAAACTGTTTTCTGGGATTTAGTTTGACCGTAAACGCGTACCTCTGTGACTTTTTTGTTTCAGGTGAGATTCGTGTGCTAGGTGTCACTACACTCGCTTTGCTAGACTCAGGGGTGACCCACTCGTTCTAGTGCGTTCACACAGAGGATGGGTATTGTTCCTGAGAGCATGGGTGTAGCTCTCGCCGTGATGGTTCCGTCAGGAGAGGAGTTGACAACGACCAGCGTCGTGCAGGGTTTGACAATGACGTTTCAGGATCACACGGTCAGAGCAGATTTGGTCTTTTTGCCGATGTCAGGATTCGACCTCATCCTAGGCATGGATTGGCTGACAGAGTTTGGAGCAGTGATATACTTTCAGCGGAGGGCAGTGTCTATCAGGCCTCCAGGGCAGGAGGCCTTCTTATTCGAGGCAGCTTGGAGGCCGCAGAAGCCCATATTCATATCTTTTCTTCAGTCCAGGAAGCTAGTTGAGCACGGATGTCAGGCGTTCTTGGAAAGTGTTACCATTTCTGGAGGTTCAGCAGGCCCTTCACTGTCTGAAGTGGAGGTAGTCAGAGATTTTGTAGATGTCTTCCCTGATGATGTAGTGGGAGTTCCACCGGAGCGAGATGTTGACTTTTCTATTAAGCTGATGCCAGGGATAGTGCCTATCTCTAAGGCACCTTATCGGTTAGCTCCTACTGAGATGAAGGAGCTTAAGAAGCAGATTCATGAGATGCTCGATAAGGGGTTCATTCGCCCTAGCTTTTCTCCATGGGGCGCGCCAGTGTTATTTGTAAAGAAGAAGGATGGCAGCATGAGATTGTGCATCGACTACCGGGAGTTGAACAGAGTCACAGTGAAGAATAAGTACACACTCCCGAGGATAGAGGATTTATTCGATCAGTTGCAGGGAGCTTCGGTGTTCTCGAAGATTGATTTGAGATCTGGATATCATCAGTTGAGGGTTAGAGAGGAGGACGTGCCCAAGACTGCTTTTCAGACACGCTACGGCCACTACGAGTTCTTGGTGATGCCGTTTGGCCTGACGAATGCCCCAACGATTTTCATGGATATGATAAACAGGGTATTCAGACAGTACATAGAAGACTGCTTTTCAGACACGCTACGGCCACTACGAGTTCTTGGTGATGCCGTTTGGCCTGACGAATGCCCCAACGATTTTCATGGATATGATAAACAGGGTATTCAGACAGTACATAGAACAGTTCATCATTGTGTTCATCAATGACATTCTGGTCTATTCGAGGAGCTTGGAGGAGCATAGACAGCACTTGCAGACAACTTTGCAGACGTTTAGGGAGCAAAGATCATATGCCAAATTCAGCAAGTGCGAGTTTTGGCTTGAGCAGGTAGCTTTCTTAGGGCATATAGTTTCTAGAGATGGGATTTCAGTTGACCCATCGAAGGTGGAGGCAGTTCAGAACTGGGGGATTCCAAGGAATGCAGCGGAGATTCACAGTTTCTTGGGCTTGACAGGTTACTATAGCAAATTTATCAAGGGCTTCTCTTCTATTTCAGTGCCCTTGACAGCCCTGACCAAGAAGAATGCGAAGTATGTGTGGAGTTCCGAGTGTGAGAGGAGATTTGATCAGCTGAAGGAGGCTCTTAATTCAGCGCCAGCGTTAGCTATGCCAGTGGACCACGAGGAGTTTGTGGTTTATACAGATGCTTCTCTGAGAGGTTTGGGTGCAGTTCTGATGCAGGGCGGTAAGGTTATTGCATATGTTTCTAGGCAGCTGAAGAGTTATGAGCATAACTATCCAACGCATGATTTGGAGCTTGCAGCTGTAGTGTTTGCGTTGAAAATCTGGAGGCAATATTTGTACGACGAGAAGTGTCAGATATTCACCGACCACAAGAGCCTCAAGTACTTCTTCACCCAGAAGGAGTTGAACATGAGGCAGCGCAGATGGTTAGAGTTGGTGAAGGACCATGACTGTGACATTAGCTACCATCCGGGTAAGGCTAATGTAGTGGCAGACGCTTCGAGCCGGAAGACTGCAGTAGTGGCGTGTTTGTCAGTTGAGAGGCCACCACAGGCCGAGATTCAGAGATTCGGTTTGGAGTTATATTCAGGAGGCTGCACACCGAGTTTAGCAGCGCTCACTATTCAGCCGACTCTTCGAGAGTGGATCAGAGAGGGGCAGGCCTCCGAGGAGCAGTTACAGCAGTGGAGACGGCGTGATGGGGACAGAGGACGAGGTCTGTATGTTGACGCAGTGGCGGATCCGGATCCCGCTACCGGGACGCAGCGGAAGAATTAAAAATTAGAGTCCGGGAATGGTCAATACACCTATATTGTAATTAAAAAAATTCATAGAATGTTTAGAATATACCTTGCTGGCTTCTAGGCACCTGGCTCCGACCAATTCCACAAGGAAATTGGCACTTCAATGGTTGAACAGCTATGGCCTCCTAATCCGGTCCATGACCAGTATCTCAATTCCTTCGTTGGTTTGCACTAGAAAACCAACGAAGTTTCATGGATGGAATCTCCTCGCCGGAATGGTCGGAATAAATTCCGGCGGCGGCGGCGGGCGGCGACGACGACGGCGGCGGCGAAGGAGGAGATGGAGGAGAGAAAGAGAGAAATATTTGCTGAATAGCTTTTGGTGTGTTTCAAATGAATACCCCAGGGCCCCTATTTATAGATTTTCCATGGGCTTAAACCAAGTTAATGGGCTTGGGTCGGGCCCAGGCCCAGGTGTACATTGGTTTCAAGTCCATCGCTGTGGCTTCATCATAATCCCGATCGACGATCAGATCAGACCGATCTACACAGTTTACAAAACTGAGCATTATGATGTGAAAACAATTTTTCGGACCACCTAATCCAGAATAGCAGTTAGGCCCCTATAAGCTTTAAGGATAGTCAAACTAGTCCAAGATTAAGGAAATTGCATTTCCATCCTATTTAATTTTAGGAAGCCACACTTCCATCCTTCCTCCTACTATACTCAACAAAATTGAGCTTAATTTTCGTACGGGAATTGAGAAACCAGTACTTGTGTGACCCTCAATGGTTCAGGGATACAGCTAGCCGTGGGCTCACAACATTTGTGACTCCGAAACCACATTTTCGGACTAACCCATTGGATCATGGTAAAGCTTCTAGCAACATACAGTATCTCAATTCCTTCGTTGGTTTGCACTAGAAAACCAACGAAAGTTTCATGGATGGAATCTCCTTGCCGGAATGGTCGGAATAAATTCCGGCGGTGGTGGCGGGCGGCGACGACGACGGCGGCGGCGAAGGAGGAGAGGGAGGAGAGAAAGAGAGAAATATTTGCTGAATAGCTTTTGGTGTGTTTCAAATGAATACCCCAGGCCCCTATTTATAGATTTTCCATGGGCTTAAACCAAGTTAATGGGCTTGGGTCGGGCCCAGGCCCAGGTGTACATTGGTTTCAAGTCCATCGCTGTGGCTTCATCATAATCACGATCGACGATCAGATCGGACCGATCTACACAGTTTACAAAACTGAGCATTATGATGTGAAAACAATTTTTCGGACCACCTAATCCAGAATAGCAGTTAGGCCCCTATAAGCTTTAAGGATAGTCAAACTAGTCCAAGCTTAAGGAAATTGCATTTCCATCCTATTTAATTTTAGGAAGCCACACTTCCATCCTTCCTCCTACTATACTCAACAAATTGAGCTTAATTTTCGTACGGGAAATGAGAAACCAGTACTTGTGTGACCCTCAATGGTTCAGGGATACAGCTAGCCGTGGGCTCACAACATTTGTGATTCCGAAACCACATTTTCGGACTAACCCATTGGATCATGGTAAAGCTTCTAGCAACATAGCCCCATGATCCCCTAGGTATCACTGATATTGCCTGCAAGAACTAGTCGGTCATGGTTAGCATACAGTACGGTCCTTTCAACTCAAATTTCCCGATCAGATCAACGACCATTGGTAAATCGAGAGTCGCTAGAGATCCAATAACCATGCATACATCTTGGAGATCAAATAGAGACATTGCATGCGTTACTAGGTAAACCCATTTACCCAAAACACATCTAGTACTCTGGCCAGAGATTTAACACACTATTATCTCCTCAGAAGCATAGGATATCCATGCACAAGGGCGAGCGGTGAATCCTCGACAATGAAGCATCGAATCCTACATGCATCGAGACCTCACCCAACCCCGCCACCTGATGAACCCAACTGAGTCGGTAAACGGGGTCAAAGTGAGGCACCTATCATGCAGAGTCTCAATGATGTTTCGAGTAATGAGGGCTAATCTGTACAACCAAGACCTCGGACTTAATCCACTCGACAAATGGTAACCACTTGGAAAGTCCGGACGAGGGTAGTTCGATAGATCACCAGGTCACTACCTATCTTCATGTTCAGAACATCACTATGTTCCCTACCAATGAAATGTGGTACTTCACATCACAGATGCTAATCTCATGCTCGGGCGGCTCTTATCCTCTTTTGGACGGCCCAATTGACTAGGAACAAGTTTAGAATGTACAGTGGTCATTAGATGTGTTTCATGATAGCCATCATATCCACTATCACATCTAACATACACTATAGTGCATTCAAGGTCTTTATCCAACAATTGTAATCATAATCCGTACATAATACTACCTATGGCACACGTGTCATGTCAGGCCCCGTGCTAAATACTCAAGATAATAGTACAATTAAGCACATAATCACGGAAGCGCAAAAATCGGGCTTAAAAAATTTTCGAAATACTTTAGGCCTGAACTTAAAATTATACATTACAATTAAGCACATAATCACGGAAGCGCAAAAATCGGGCTTAAAAATTTTCGAAATACTTTAGGCCTGAACTTAAAATTATACATTCAAAATAATTCATAATCAAAATATGAGTTGACTCAGACTCATACAAACCAGGTAACAATAAATCTCAAATCAAATACAGATCCCAAATACATAGTAACATGGGGCATCCCCCGGTTCGATACATAAATATATATATATCTGGGACTCAAGGGAACGGGGATCGACCAGCTGAACCTTCACTCTGTCCAGCTTGGTTGCCTGAAGATCCTGCAAATGGGTAACGCAGACCCAAACAACACAAACGCAGGAAAACAGATACGAGGTCAAACCTCAGTACGAAGAGCTAATCAAATAGCTAATCATGCAACATGCTATAATCAATGCTATGAAATGCATGAGGGCTATCAAAGATCGGATAGCTAGACCAGCAAGTCAACTGGCAATCAAATCAATCGAGCCTCTATACCACGCACAGCAAGTCAACCGGTGGAAATTCGGTCCGTGATCTTCAGGGTCCGTCAACCCATCACAGCTCGGTGGTAGACACTCTAATCCGGTCATCACCACTCCGATGATAGCATTGGACTTTTCGGGCACGACAACTCAGTCGGCCAGTCACAATGTGGCTCTC
>KV006925.1:0-10170 GCA_001598015.1 Dorcoceras hygrometricum
AAACATAACTGACAGTCAGCTTACGGGCGTATGAATGTCGATTGACGGATCGGGATGTCCCGTCAAATTACGGGAGTGTCAATGTCGGTTGATGAACTTAGGTGTCCCTACAACATAGTACTGATTGGAAATCTTTTCCCCATAGAATTTTTCTAGATGATCTTGATCAAGCGACTATGACCTAAGGAGAGTGTTGAGTTAAGCGTGCATGGGTGAGAACGGTACTAGATGAGTGACCTCTTGGGAAGTTCTCGTACGTCAAGCTGCTGACGTTGTGCCGCTTGATCTGGTTGGCCATGTGGGATGTAAAAATGTGATGCCAGATCTTAATGGATAATACTATCTCTGTTGGGTATAGGACCAGCGATAGGGTAAGTGGTAAGACTGATCTCTAGGATAAATGAGACAGCACCAACAGTTAGACACGCATCTCCCCTGACTAATGAGTCTAGCAGTACAATCCTAACGTACATAATATGTGTACTCTACGCTACCACATTATAAGTAAATAAAGTAGAACCTTGGCTAACAGCTATAACTTTTGGCCTAGTGGTAAACGCTTGATCCTAACAATTGGTATCAGAGTGAGGTCAGGGATTCGAGTCTCCCAAGAAGCATTTCCTATACTTCTTGGGAGGGAGGTTGTTGAGTTAAGCGTGCATGGGTGAGAACAGTACTGGGATTGGTGACCTCTTGAGAAGTTCTCGTACGTCAAGCAGCTGACATTGCGTCGCTTGATCTGGTTGGCCATGTGGGTTGTAAAAGTGTGATGCCAGATCTTAACGGATAATACTATCTCTATTGGGGATAGGGTCGGTGGTAGGGTAAGGGGTAAGACTGATCTCTAAGGGAAATGAGACATCACCAGAAGTTATACACGCACCTCCCCTGACTCATGAGCCTAGCCAACCTAACACACATAATATGTGCACTCTGCGCTGCCACATTATAAGGAAATAAAGTTGCACCTTGGCTAACAGCTATAGATTTTGGCCTAGTGGTAAGAGCTTGATCCTAACAGAGAGCTTCTGAGCCACACTTTATAAAATAGAAATTGAATGTTTTAAAGAATTTTTTGTGATCTATCTCAGAAGTTTACACTTTCTGTTTTGCATTTACTGTTACTTGTGCACTTACTCAGAAACTTTGTTATTATCGGATTTTACTTGCTTGGCCCCTAGGCTCACTAGTTTTAATGGATGTAATGAGGAAGTTTAGGTGTGCTGGCAGGTGAGAACTAGGACAGTGAGGGGCCGCACTTATCAAAGAACCAATGTTTCCTCATTCATTCAGAATGCAAATGTTTTACTTATTTCAAAGTTTTACTGAGAATAAGTATTACGTTGTAAAACCATCGAGTTTAAACAATTTAGTATTTTTATGTAATGGGCATGATTGCCCGAATTGATCCCTTTCATGATCTATTCTGTTTTTATAAATGAAAATTTTGAAACGATTGCATAATGTCCGTGTTGAGCTAAGTGTATTACCCCGATTTTTTTAAATAGGGATTGTTTGATGTTATCTTTTAAAATATCAGTATGGGCGTTTCACGGGTCGTGCTGATCGGTATCGAACCGTGCTGATCCGATTTCATGATAAACCGATCGAGCCGAGGTTATCTGATCTGGTCGAGTTGTGCTGACTATTGGTGCAGAGGTGGATCCGGATCACACTCCCGGGGCGCAACGGAAGATTTAAAATTTTATTTGCCAGGGAATGTTCATACATGAATCAAAACATAAACAAACATAAATAGGATGTTTGAGAGTATCTTTGGTGACTTCGCGTCCGGCTCCGACTATTCCGGTTTTATGTGACAATAACACTTCAATGGTTGAATATCCGATTGTTCGGCTAATCCGATCCATGAATGGTTTCCAAATTAATTTGTCACAAACGGAATCTCCTCGCCAAGACGGTGGGAACAAGGTCCGACGGCAGCTTCAACGTTGGCTGTTTTATAGGTAGAGGGATAGAGTTTGAGTTGGACAAAACGGTGAACATCTGGTTCGACTCAAATAGTGAACATTTGACTCAAGTCAAATAGTGAGCATTAGTTTCGACTCCCTCGATTGTGGTCTCATCATAATCTCGGTCGATGATCAGATAACATCGATGTGCTCAGTTTACAAAACTGATCATTATGATGCACAATCAATTTTTTTCGGACCACTAAACTATATATGATAGGTTACTCCCACTATTCATTTTGGAAGTCGTACGCCCACTTTCCGTTCCACATTCTCAACACGTTTAGCTCCATATATGTACAGGAATTGGAAACCAGTACTTGTGTGACCCTTAATGGGTAAGGTATACAGCTAACCGTGGGCTCACAACTCCTTGTGACTCCGAAAACATATTTTCGGACTTATCCATCGGACCATGGTAAAGTCTAGAAACATCGCCCGATGATCCCCTAGGTATCACTGATAGTTCTTGTAAGAACAAGTCGGTCATGGTTAGCGTAAAGTACGGTCCTTTCATCTCATATATCCCGACCAAATCTACGATCATTGGTAAATCGAGGGTCGCTAGAGGTTCGATAGCCATGCATACATCTTGGAGATCAAATAGCGACATCGTATACGCTACTAGGTAAACCAATTTACCTAAAATATATCTAATGCTCTGGCCAGAGATATATCATACTATTATCTTCTCAGATATCATAGGATATCCACACACAAGGACGAACGTTTAATCCTCGACAACAAAGCATCGACTCCAACATGCACTGGGACCTCACCCAATCTCGCCACCTGATGACCCTCACAGAGTTGGTAAACGGGTCAAAGTGAGGCGCCCATCATGTAGATTCTCAATGATATTTTGAGTAATGAGGACTAATATGTACAATCAAGACCTCAGACTTATCCACTCGACAAATGATAACCACTTGGAAAGTCCAATCGAAGGTACTTCGATATATCACCAGGTCACTTGGAAAGTCTGATCGAGGGTACTTCCAAATGATAACCACTTGGAAAGTTCGATCGAGGGTACTTCGATAGATCACCAGGTCACTATCCATTATGCATGCTCAGAACATCTCCATGCTCCCTACCAATTTTTCATTGCCATATTTATAGTAGAGGAATATAGTTTGAGTTGGACAAAACAGTGAACATCCGGTTCGACTCAAACAGTGAACATTCGGTTCATTTCAAACAGTGAACATTCGTTTCGACTCCCTCGATTGTGGTTTCATTATAATCCCGATATATGATTAGAAATCACGGATGTGCTCAGTTTACAAAGCTGATGATTATGATGTAAATCAAATTTTCGGACCACTAAATTTATATATGGCAAGTTTACTCCCACTACACATCTTGGAAGTCATACTCCCACTTTTCTTTCCACATTCTCAACATGTTTAGCTCCATATCCGTACGGGAACTGGAAAACTAGTACTTGTGTAAATGGTTCAGGCATATAGCTAGCCTTGGATCACAACTCATTGTGACTCCGAAAACACATTTTTGGACTTACTCATTGGACCATGGTAAAGCGTCTAGAAACATCTCTCCATGATCCCCTAGGTATTACTGATAGTGCTTGCAAGAACCAATTGGTCATGGTTAGAGTATAGTACGGTCCTCTCATCTCATATATCCCGACCAAATCTACGATCATTGGTAAATCGAGGGTCGCTAGAGGTTCGATAGCCATGCATACATCTTGGAGATCAAATAGCGACATCGTATACGCTACTAGGTAAACCAATTTACCTAAAATATATCTAATGCTCTGGCCAGAGATATATCATACTATTATCTTCTCAGATATCATAGGATATCCACACACAAGGACGAACGTTTAATCCTCGACAACAAAGCATCGACTCCAACATGCACTGGGACCTCACCCAATCTCGCCACCTGATGACCCTCACAGAGTTGGTAAACGGGTCAAAGTGAGGCGCCCATCATGTAGATTCTCAATGATATTTTGAGTAATGAGGACTAATATGTACAATCAAGACCTCAGACTTATCCACTCGACAAATGATAACCACTTGGAAAGTCCAATCGAAGGTACTTCGATATATCACCAGGTCACTTGGAAAGTCTGATCGAGGGTACTTCCAAATGATAACCACTTGGAAAGTTCGATCGAGGGTACTTCGATAGATCACCAGGTCACTATCCATTATGCATGCTCAGAACATCTCCATGCTCCCTACCAATAAAACGTGGTACTTTATGTTAAGATAAAATTTATTGGTTTTGGTGATAACAAAATAAGACAAGTTACTACTGGACAATCAGCTGATGCAGTCAACATCTTCGCATATTCAGATGTCAGTTTTTTAGTAGAAGAAGTCAGAAAATTGGTGTGAATATTTCAGTTGTTAGATATCAGATCTTGGTATTCACGAATATTTCAGAGGATGAATTTTCTCGAATTTATCAGTTTCTGGTATCGGGTTCTTATTTCAGTCGTGAAGATCAATTCAGTTGTTGGTCTATGGTTACACAATCAGACGTTAGTATTCAATCAGTCGTTGTGCTCTTATTTTAGAAGTATATCGATTCAGCAGTTGGAGATTTTCACTTCAGTAGTCAACATATTTCAGCAGTTGAATATTCGCGTCAGAAGCAAGAATTTTAGCAGTTGGATATATAATTCAGTAGTAAGTATCTTCGGTAGTTGGCTACAGTGTCTTTGATTCAGTCGTTTCAACCAGTTATTATTTCTCAATTTGCAAAGAGAAGAGTATTTCAGACGTTGGGAGATTTCAGGCGTTGGTATAATCAGTCGATGGTGTAATCAGTCGATGGTATAATCAGTCGTTAATGGTATAATCAATCGATGGTATAATCAGTCGATGGTAAGTATTCAGCAGTTGGGTGACTATTTCAGAAGGAAGTATACTCAGTCGTTGGTGAAGATTATCACATGGTGTTATCAGCCGTAACCATTTTGATGATAGCTAAACTACGTCGTTTGGATAAGTTGAAACGACAACGTTTGGTATATGCGCTCGTTCAGTCATTGGTTAGCTTTCAGCTACTGGTATTATTCAAGTGTTTAAAGCACCAAGTCGTTGCAAATAATTTCAAGCATATTTTACTGCAACTTCCTTAACAACGATGAGAGAAATCAATGGAGTACATTCAGGCGCAAACGCGAATCGATTCAAACGTAATCACAGTTCGAATTGGAGCAAATCAATGGTGAAGATTGAATCGTACATATGCCTGGAATTAAGGAGACAACGTTGGTACTATTTTGGGTAAATAGTACACATTTACAGAGGACGTTATACGGTGTTTGCGCAGAAATGGAAACACAAAAAATTGGCTCTGACGATGTGCAAGTTACCATGTAGTGGAGCAGTACACACCGTAATCGTGATTTGTTGAAGATTTACAGAGGAAATAACTTTTATGACCGTTGAGAGCAAAGGGTATAAATAGCAGAAGTTTGAATTGAAGAAGCTCTCCTTGACTCTCGATTACTTGCCATCACTCTGCCATTATCTTGTCTCAAATATTCTCGAGCTTTCTCTCAATTGAAGTTATCTCTCAAAAGGCTCAAACTCGAAGAACATTCAACCAGTGCTTATTGTTCTATATTCTAGTTCATCTTCTGGTTCATTATTGAATCGAGTTTCTTAGATTAGAAACCAGAAGATATACAGACTTCAATAGTCCTCATTGTAAAATCCATTTGAGTCTGTAACAAACGCGCTACACAAAGCCATTTGAAAAATTATCATTTACTTGTAAACCAGCAGCTGCGTCTGCGTGTTAGTTTGTGGTGTTGCTAGGAGTTCACCTGGAACGAGACTCGGTGACTGGGTGTTTGCAGAAGGCCTGTAAATTATCAAATCTTCTAGTGAAACCTTCCTGAAAAGGAAGAAGGGGAGACGTTGGATATTTATATCCGAACTTCTAGAAACAAACTCTCGACCTTAATCTTTTACTTAACGCATATATTTACTGATTTACTGTTCACTGATCGATTGGATTATTTCCGCACAATATTTGTTAGCCAAGAGATCAGCAGTTAAACTGAAATACCTTAAATATGGTAACTCACATTTAAGTTAAGCTAGACGCTTGTAAAACTATTTTAAAGGTTTCGAAAATTTGAAAATACCAAGAAGCTGTTTTTCGAACCACATTAATCCTATCAATTGGTATCAGAGCCTGTGCATCTCAGTTATTGAACAGTTGTTGTTTGTGCTTTATCATATACTAAAATGTCGACTTCTCACAACAAGATTCCTATGTTCTCCAAGGAGGACTATGACGACTGGAAGATTCGCATGCAAGCGCATTTGGCTGCTCAAGATGACGACATGTGGTCGGTTATCACAGAAGGGCCATTAAATATAATGAAGCCAAATCTAGCATTTGCAATATCAGGTGGCGAGCCTCAATTTCTGGAAAAGAGCAGACATGAATATACTAATGAGGACAAGAAGAAGGTGAATCTGGACAATGTGGCCAAGGATATACTTTACAAGACACTGGACAAGAACATGTTCAGTAAAATCAAGACCTGCGCTACTGCCAAGGAAATTTGGGAAAATCTGACTCAAATATGCGAAGGCAATGATGAGACGAAAGAAAACAAGTTAACTGTGGCTCAGCAGAAGTACGAGTCAATAAAGATGAAGGATGGAGAGACCATGACAGAGTTCGATGAAAGATTCAGCGCTGTTGTTATTGAGTTAACAAGCTTGGGAAAAGAGTACAGTAATCGTGAGCTGGCGTTGAAAGTGATGAGAGCTTTGCCCAGAGAGTGGGATGTGAATACAATGGCTATGAGGGAGTCCAAAGATTTGAACAAGTTGGAGTTTCACGACTTGTTTTCAAACTTGAAAGCGTATGCGTTCGAGTTAGAAACAAGAGCAGAAGCTGGACCCTCAACGTCTCAACCAACCAAAGCGTTAGCTGCTACAACTACTGAACAGTGCTCTTCAAGCACTAGCAAGACAACTGATCAACTCAGCGATGACGTCATGTCCCTCTTCGTTAATAAGTTTGGGAAATATTTGAGAAGATCCTACAACCCTTCTGCTCCTTATAATAATGTTCATAAAAATTATAAAATTGTTTCTGATATGAACTGTTTCAATTGTGGACGTCCAGGGCACTTTGCAGCTGATTGAAACAGGCCCAACAAGGATGATAGATACAGGAGAGATGACAAGAAAGAGGATCAATACAAGCGAGATGACAAGACAGATGAGAGAACTGTTGACAGATCCAAGGATAGATCCAAGGACAGACGGATGAGAACCAGAGGTGATAAAAGGCCCAACAGAAAGAATGACAGAAAGGTGCTGGTTGCTGAGGAAAACACTAAAAGCTGGGCAGATACTGATATAGATTCCTCATCAAGCAGTTCCTCATCCAGTGATAGTGAACAGGAGGAAGTTCACTGTCTCATGGCTAATCAAACTTCAGATGACGAGGTATTTGATTTCTCCAATATTGAATTTACACGAGAAGACCTGATCAATGCACTAAATTATATGGTCAAAGAGTACATGAAGCTTTCTCATACATTCGAGGAAGTTAAGGCTGAAACAATGATTTGAAAAATAGTTCAGTAGAACCAAGTGTTGTTGAACTTGGTGAAGCTGACAGTTTGAAAATCGAGTTGAGTAAGCTGAAGACTGAGAATGAGATGTTGAGAAATGAATCTAGTGAGCTCAAAGCTGAAATTGAAAAATTAAATTTGACAATGAGCTCCTGGACAAAATCTTCTGCTTCTCTTGATAAGCTGTTTGGAATTCAGAAGCCAGCGAAAGATAGAACTGGCTTAGGTTTCAATAGTAGTAAAAGCAGTGGAGGAGAAACAAGTACTCAATCACAGCTGGTGTATGACAAGTTCAACAAGATGAGCTTTGTCAAAGCCAACGTGATATATGACCCATGTGAGTCGATAACATATGATGACCAGACTTCTCAGAATTTGAACCATAATGGAAAAGCTGGTATCGACTTTCAAAAACCTGAGAACTCCAAGCCAAGCTGGCTAAAGAACAAACTGGACAAAGACAAAGCAAAAGCTGGTCGAAAGTCGTTTGTTCCTAACCAGCCATGGCGTAGTTCAACGAAGGTAAAATCTGGTTGGAAAATGGTTCAGCCTAAGAGAGATCTAAATGGTCAAAATATGAAATCAAAACTCAACAGATCTCACAATTATGCATAGACCCTCACGGACTCTAGTACTTGAAAAACTGTTAAGGTAATTCAAGTATGGATCCCGAAAGGGGTAATCCGATCTGGATCCAAGTAAAATTGGGTACCAAAAGCTGTTTGTATGATTGCAGGACAACAGGTACGAACCAGTATATGTACCAAATTTGTGGTACCTGGACAGCTGCTGTGCACGACACATGACAGGAAACCAAAAGCTGCTATCAGATGTTGTTCCGCACACAGGCGCAAAGATAGTCTTTGGTGATAACGCATATGGTAACACTGTGGGTAAGGGTAAGCTTATCCACGGTAACATTTCAATATCTTATGTCTTAGTTGTTGATAATTTATGTTACAATTTGATTAGCATTAGTCAGCTATGTGACAAGGGTTACATAGTTAAGTTTCAACAACACACTTGCATAGTTCAGAGTGCAAATGGTCTGATTGTATTAGTAGGTAAACGTTCGGGGAATACCTACATTATCGATTGGTCAGAGCAGTTGAAATCTGAACAGTTGTGCCTCGCAGCTGACTCTTCCAAGAGCTGGTTGTGGCATCAAAGAATGAATCATCTGAACTTTAAAACACTTGCCAATTAGAGTCAACATGATATGGTTTCTGGTATGCCAAAAATAAATTTTTCTAAGGACAAGGTTTGTGCCGCTTGTCAGCTGGGAAAGCAAATTAAATCAACTTTCAAAAAGAAAGGCGGTAAACGTTATTCCCATAGCTTAGAGCTTTTACATATGGATCTCTTTGGTCCTATACCCGTAACTAGCTTAGGGGGCACAAATTACACCCTAGTTGTTATTGATGATTTTACAAAATTTACTTGGGTGTTGTTTTTAAAAGCAAAATCTGAAACCGCCGACAAGCTGATACGCCTTTTAAAACGTTTGCAAAATGACAAATCTTGTTCAGTAAACCGAATTAGAAGTGATCGTGGTACTGAGTTTTTAAATCATAAATTGACTTCTTATTTGGAATACCTAGGAATAAAGCATGAGCTTTCAGCAGCTAGAACTCCTCAGCAGAACGGGCTTGCTGAGAGGAGAAATCGTACTTTAAAAGAAGCTGCTAGGTCTATGATTGATTATTCCGGTGTCTCACAAAAATTTTGGGCAGAAGCAGTTAACACAGCTTGTTATACTCAGAACAGATCTATGATTAATAGGATGCATGATAAAACCCCATATGAGATCTGTAATGGCAAGAAACCTGATATATCTTATTTCAGGGTGTTTGGGTGCAGATGTTTTATTCATAATAATGGCAAAAAGCACCTAACAGCCTTTGAACCAAAATCTGATGCAGGTATATTCTTAGGTTATTCAGCCGTTAGCAAAGCATATCGCGTATTCAACAACAGAAGTCTAATAGTTTAAGAATCTGCACACGTGGTATTCGATGAGAAAATCTTTCGATCCAATTCAGCTGCAAGCCTACATGATTTGTGTTCACGTCTAGAATCAACAAGCCTTGATGAGTCAGATGATGACGTGTTGCCACAAAGACAATCAGCTGAAGAACAACCAGCAGTGGGCATGACGCAAAACATTGCTCAAAAGGATTTGACAGGTAATCCATCAGTTATTTATTTAACTAACGTTGATTAGCTGCAGGATCAGAGTAATCCAGGTGTACCAGCAACTGAAGGAGAAGCAATCAACGCTCAATCAGATGGTGTGCAACTGGAGTCTTCTATTCATAGATCACCAGCTGAAGCATCAGCCGCAAGCACCTATCAGTTGGTATCTAAACCAACAGCTGATGCTCAAGAAGGAAGCGCACATCAGTTGGTATCAAGACCACCAGCTGATGCACCAGTCGCAAGTGATCATCAATTGGAATCCAGACCTACAACTGATACAAGAGCTGATCCATGCTCACATCTTGAACAATCACCTCAACAGCTGGAATCAGACGCACAACCTAACAATGACAATCATCAATTGGCGTCAGCTGATCCAGTTGTTATCCAGCCAGCGACACAGGG
>KV006925.1:10716-23708 GCA_001598015.1 Dorcoceras hygrometricum
TGGATAAAGCTCTATATGGGTTGAAGCAAGCACCCAGAGCTTGGTATGATATACACTGTCCAAATTCCTAATCGAGCATGACTTCACAATAAGCACAGTTGATAAGACTCTGTTTAAATTTGTTAAAGCTGATCATGTATTACTGGTACAAATATATGTTGATGATATTATTTTTGGATCAACTAACCCCAAATTGTGCCAGAAGTTTTCCAAGCTTATGCAGGATAAATTTGAGATTAGTATGATGGGGGATCTGACGTTCTTTCTGGGATTAAAAGTTAGACAGCTGGAGAATGGTATATTCATTAACCAGGCGAAATATACGAAGGAACAGCTGAAGAAATTTGGCATGGAAAATAATTCAGCTGCAGCGACCCCTATGAGCTCTTCAATCAATCTGGATAAAGACGAAGCTGGAACTGCCATTGAGGTATCTCTTTATACGTGGTATTATAGGCTCTTTGCTATACTTAACTGCTAGCAGACCAGACATCATGTTTGCTGTCTGTATGTGTGCTAGATTCCAAGCAGAGCCAAAGCAATCACATTACATAGCTGTAAAGCGAATATTGAAATATCTTAAGGGTACATCCAACGTGGGTCTTTGGTATCCCAAAGACTCAGGCTTTCAACTAATCGGTTACAGTGATGCAGATTACGCAGGATGCAGGATTGATCGTAGAAGCACAAGTGGGACTTGTCAATTTTTAGGATATCGACTGATTTCCTGGTTTAGTAAGAAGCAGACGTCCATCGCAACGTCAACAGCTGAAGCGGAGTATCTTGCAGCTGGTAGCTGCTGTGCTCAAATCCTCTGGATACAACATCAGCTGAAGGACTATGGAGTTGATGCTTCTGAAGCGCCTATTCTCTGCGACAACACCAGTGTGATAGAGATCACCCAGAATCCTGTGCTGCATTCAAGAACAAAGCACATCGTCATCAGGCATCACTTTATCAGGGATCATGTGCTAAAGAAAGACGTCCAGTTGGAGTATGTGTCGACTGAGCAGCAAGTTGCTGACATATTCACAAAGCCTCTACCAGACGCTAAGTTTTCTTATTTTAGAAACATATTAGGTCTCCTTGAACTTCCTTGATTGTCTGTGAGCTAATGTATTTTGCAGGTTGTCAGCTGTTGCTTAAATCAGCTGTAAGTCTTTGGTTCAGGGGGAACACTAAGACTCTCAACTGAGGCAAGCACATTGCGTTGGAAGATATCAGTCGTAGAGGGAACCAGGAGCTGAACTGTTAAGCGCGACGTCAGCTAAATATGTTATGACTAGACACACTCAGTTGTTACATATACACAGCTGATGCTTATTTGTAATCAGCTCCTGCCACCTCTCAACGATACATTAAAATCAGCAGTGATGTTATTACAATCGTTGTACTAGCTGTGGCGATATCAAAATTGGCGCGCGTCTTTTTATTTTATTCTTTTTATATTGTACGATTAAAATATTTTGAAAACCTTTACACTGTACGAGTAAAATATTTTGAAAATCTTTTCAAAATCATTCCAAAATTGTACGCGTCGTCGGATGCTTGACACGTGTTGTCAACATGCAAAACATCACTTCTACATCCTCTCTCTCTTGCACCTTTTTGCATTCCTTGTTTAATTACGGCATTTCCTTTCTGCTAACACTTACCTTGCATATTTCTCTCTTGCATATTCGTATTCTCTGCGTATTCTCTTGCAACCCTTTTTCAGGCAATCTCTCACACACTTTCGACTTTTGGAAATGGCATCTTCATACTACACCAACACTCTTCATGTCAGTTTTGAATCTGTTTTGGCCATGGACAACCCAGGTATGGTTTCTATGTTTAAAGCCCTAACGGCATCTGGCCTACAGGGATTTTTGGGTTGTCCCGCCGCAATTTATGAAACTGCATTGATCGACTTCTTTGAGAATGCTTTAGTCCGGGATGGTGTGGTTATCAGTACAGTTGCTGGGAAACTGGTAAACTATCTCTGTAAAGGCCGGGTCATTCGATGCTATTACCCAAGAAAAATTTCTGATGATGGCTGCAATCATCTGTGGAGTGAGGATTATTTGGAGCAGGATATGTTTCAACATTCTGAAGGACATGGTAACTCCGGGAACGAGGCAAGCCAAAGGCTATGCGATTCAGATTAGTCTTCTACTGGAGAATGTTCCAAATCTGGAACTTGGAGAATCCTCAGAGTTCCCTTCCTCAAAGATTCTAACGGAGAAGACAGTGCATCGATATGTTGTGTTGAATGACAAGGTTGGTACTGAATAAGTGGGTGATGTATCCCGTGTGAAGAGAACCCCTGGGAAAAAAAAGAAAAGAACTGCTGTGACTGCTGTGGAGGCCGAACCAGTGGTGAAGAAGAATAGGACTACCAAAAGCAAGCCAGTGTCCTCAAAAGCCACTTTGGAGACTCTGCCTGTTGAAGCAGTGCCTCTTCAAATGATTGCGCCAACTACTGCTGCACCAACTACTGCTGCACCAACTGAGCAACCACCCTTTCCTAAGAGAAAATCTCAGAAGAGGAAGATAAGGTTGGTTCTCAGTTCTGAAGATGAATTTGTTGATAGTGAGGCGGCTGTTGGTGGAACCTCTGTTGAGCAGGAACCAGCCGTAGAGCATGTTTTTGAGGAACATCAGATAGATGACGTGGATGATATTATTCAGCAAATTTTGACAGAGACTGCTCAGGTGGAGACCGATGAGGAGATTGAAACAATCGATGTTGGTACTAGTGTTGGGGACCAGCAGTTAGAGACTTTTGATGCGGCTGACAGCAGGATAGATGCTACAGCTGATTATTTTGTGTAAGAACCGACGGAGGAACTGGAGACAGTAGTAGTTGAACAATCGGCAGATGAGGCGATGTCTCTGGAGGACATCTTCTTGTCAATTCCTGTAGAGTGCCCAATATCGTCTGCTGGTGTGGAGATTACTAAGATTACCTTGGGCAATAGTATCAAGATCCCAGGAGTCAATGAAGGGGGCTGGTACAAGGCCGGTCTTCCCAAGATTCCTGAAACTGACAAGGGGAAGGCGCCTCTTCAGGAAAGAGACCCCGTTAAAGGTAATCCAGTGAAGGAACAAATTTTGCTGACTCTTACAGATATTGAGTGTCTTGTAAAGTTACGAGAACAGGTTATAGATGAAGTGGAAAAATTCTTTAATTCTTTTAGTTTGAAGAAGCTAGAAAATTTGAAGATAGATGAATCTTATTTTGCGAAGGAGGAACTCGTTTTGTCGTGGGCTGAAACAGATTCCACAAGAGTAGCTCTTAACCGAAAGATTTACATACTGACTAAGTATAGAGAGTTTCTGATTAGGAAGGTTTTGGAAGCCAGGAAGTTAAACTTTGTTCCTGGTGAAGGTTCATCTGCCACTGATCTCAAAATAATGGAGAAACTTGCTGATTTTCATATGGTAGTGGTAGAAGACCTGAAGGAACATGCAATGGCACACGGTCTAAAATGGGAGAAGACGTGTTGCTCTAAAATTTTTGAAGGTCGCCCGCGTGATAGAGGAGCTATAATTGCAAGAACCAACACCAACACCCGATCTTCTTGCTGGATTAGAACTATGCTCTGTGTTGATGGTGTTTGGTTGATTGAACCTTGTGCTGATCATTGGGTGAAGATACCAAAGCGGGTTGTGGATAATGAGATTTTGCGACAACGATCTTATGAGCGAATTTTTCAAATTGATGAGATACTCTCCCTCCCATGAGCGAATTTTTCAAATTGATGAGAAAGAGGTGGGGAGATGTATGTATAGAGGGTGCTCAATTCTTTGCTTCATGGAAATTGCTACCAGTTGGTTCTGTGAATTTTTGCCAAACTCTTTCAGTTATTGAACCAGTTTCTCATTTTGTCTCTCGTCAGCCGACAGTATTTTCTTTGCGGTTATCTCAGTTGTGTACATTTTTGTTCAATACAGTCTGTTCAGTGAGTTGAGTACAGCTGATATTAGCAGTTTTGTGTCGACTATTGCGATGGACAGAACAGTTTTGAGGGATGTACAGATACTTCATAATTCAGTTTCAGTCGCTCCCAGTGTACAGATGGTGTTAGATCAGCGTCCCTTTTCATCCTCTACTTCAGATACCTCTGCTATGCATTTTTATGAGACCGATACATTTGTTACCTCGCCTTTTCAACCAGCTGTTACTACCGAGCTCTCTGATTCTCTTTATGATCTCAGGACCTTTCTATGAGAGCGTCTTTACACTCAGACACAAGATATTCGGCAGATTGATGATTCTCAAAATAATGTATTATCCAAGCTCCATACACTTGAACAGGGCCTTCATGACACTCTGCGGCACCTGGAAGAAGCCTTTCGAAATTTGATTCACAGTGCTCGACAAGATGGCAGAACTCTAAGTGATGTCCAGACACTTCGCTTGAATGAATTTCGGAAAGGTGTTCTGGCTCACGGTGCTTCTGTTACTGCTGATTTGATGGATGTGCGCAAGGAATTGCAAATTCTCAATGCTAAAGTGGATACTGTGGCCAAAGGCCTGGACGACGTTCGAAAGGATGTTGAGGCTACCAAGGAGGCTATTTCCCACCAAATTCTGTATTTTCGTGCACAAGCACAAGAGAATCACAATATTCTTACCGACCAATTGGGCCAACTTGTGGATTATATTAATCGCGGCGGTAATGACAAAAAGGGGGAAGATAGCAGCCGAGGTCCTCAGCCGTCTCCGGATGATCAAGATATACCTAGTGGAAGTAGTGGTAACAGAGGCAGTGGTGGATCTAGTGGTAGTCAGAGAAGAGGTCAATCAAGTGGTCAATCGAAGAGGAGGAGATCTGGTGGTGAGTCGCATGTGCGTAACGTAAGATATGGTCCATATCCTCCAACTGGCGTACTCAAAAGGAGGGCTGAGTATTGGTGTACTGGAAAGAAGGACTTTTAAAGTTTTCTTTGTACAAATTGTATGTACAGTTCTTCAGTAATGAAATTTATGATTTCAGCGGACTTTTGTGGAATTTATTTTTGCTCATTCATATATCACGGCTGCTAAGTTTTGTCATCACCAAAAAGGGGGAAATTGTTAAGATAAAATTTATTAGGATAACAAAATAAGACAAGTTACTACTGGACAATCAGCCGATGCAGTCAACATCTTCGCATATTCAGATGTCAGTTTTTGAGTAGAAGAAGTCAGAAATTGGTGTGAATATTTCAGTTGTTAGATATCAGATCTTGGTATTCAGGAATATTTCAGAGGATGAATTTGCTCGAAGTTATCAGTTTCTGGTATCGGGTTCTTATTTCAGTCGTGAAGAACAATTCAGTTGTTGATCTAGGGTTACACAATCAGACGTTAGTATTCAATCAGTCGTTGTGCTCTTATGTCAGAAGTATATCGATTCAGCAGTTGGAGATTTTCAATTTAGTAGTCAACATATTTCAACAGTTGAATATTCGCGTCAGAAGCAAGAATTTCAGCAGTTGGATATATAATTCAGTAGTAAGTATCTTCGGTAGTTGGCTACAGTGTCTTTGATTCAGTCGTAGAATATTCAGTCGTTGCAACCAATTATTATTTCTCAATTTGCAAAGAGAAGAGTATTTCATACGTTGGGAGATATTTCAGGCGTTGGTATAATCAGTCGATGGTATAATCAGTCGTTAATGGTATAATCAATCGATGGTATAATCAGTCGATGGTAAGTATTCAGCAGTTGGGTGACTATTTCAGAAGGAATTATACTCAGTCGTTGGTGAAGATTATCACATGGTGTTATCATTCGTAACCATTTTGATGATAGCTAAACTATGTCGTTTGGATAAGTTGAAACGACAATGTTTGGTATATGCACTCATTCGGTCGTTTGTTAGCTTTCAGCTGCTGGTATTATTCAAGTGTTTAAAGCACCCAGTCGTTGCAAATAATTTCAAGCATATTTTAGCTGCAACTTCCTTAACAACGATGAGAGAAATCAATGGAGTACATTCAGGCGCAAACGCGAATTGATTCAAACGTAATCACAGTTCGAATTGGAGCAAATCAATGGTGAAGATTGAATCGTACATATGCTTGGAATTAAGGAGACAACGTTGGTACTATTTTGGGTAAATAGTACACATTTACAGAGGACGTTATACGGTGTTTTCATAGAAATGGAAACACGACAATTTGGCTCTGACGATGTGCAAGTTACCATGTAGTGGAGCAGTACACACCGTAATCGTGATTTGTTGAAGATTTACAGAGGAAATAGCTTTTATGACCGTTGAGAGCAAAGGGTATAAATAGCAGAAGTTTGAATTGAAGAAGCTCTCCTTGACTCTCGATTACTTGCCATCACTCTGCCATTATCTTGTCTCAAATATTCTCGAGATTTCTCTCAATTGAAGTTATCTCTCAAAAGGCTCAAACCCGAAGAACATTCAACCAACGCTTATTGTTCTATCTTCGAGTTCATCTTCTGGTTCATTATTGAATCGAGTTTCTTAGATTAGAAACCAGAAGATATACAGACTTCAATAGTTGTGTACCTCATTGTAAAATCCATTTGAGTCTGTAACAAACGCGCTACACAAAGCCGTTTGAAAAATTATCATTTACTTGTAAACCAGCAGCTGCGTTTGCGTGTTAGTTTGTGGTGTTGCTAGGAGTTCACCTGGAGCGAGGCTCGGTGACTGGGTGTTTGTAGAAGGCCTGTAAATCATCAAATCTTCTAGTGAAACCTTCCTGAAAAGGAAGAATGGGAGACGTAGGATATTTATAACCGAACTTCCAGAAACAAACTCTCGACCTTAATCTTTTACTTAACGCATATATTTACTGGTTTACTGTTCACTGATCGATTGGCTTATTTCCACACAATATTTGTTAGCCAAGAGATCAGCAGTTAAACTGAGATACTTTAAATCTGGTAACTCGGATTTAAGTTAAGCTAGGCGCTTGTAAAACTATTTTACAGGTTTCGAAAATTTGAAAATATCAAGAGTTCATTCAACCCCCCCCTTCTGAACTCTTGCAGCTGTTTTTCGAACCACATTGATCCTATCACTTTACATCACAGATGCTAGTCTCAAGCTCGGGCGACCCTTATCCTCTTTCTAATGGCCCAATCGACTAGTAACTCGTTTAGACACATATTGAATATTAGATATGTTTCATGATAGTCATCAAATCCACTATCACATCTAACATATACTATAGTGCATTCAAGGTCTTTATCCAACAAGTTGTAATCATAATAATGAAGATAAAGAATACCATAAAATGCGAATTTCATAAATAAATATCGTTTTACATAGATCAATGAAAACTCACATGCTACAAGTTGGATAGTTGGGCACCTACTCTAAAAATCTCTCACTTGCCTTATAGCCAACTGTTCATGAGGCGTAGTCCGATTGGTTCGTGATGTTTTTCAAACAATGGTCCTGGCAAGAGCTTCGTAAGTGGGTCAGCAACTTTTTCTGTAGAGGTCCTAGTAAGGTCAAAGCAGTTCTTAACTCGAAGCGATCTAGAAATGTGTCCGAGATCCGTAGTTTCTTGGGTTTGGCCGGTTATTATAGTCGTTTCATTGAGAAGTTCTCTTCGATAGCAAGACCGCTGACTCAGTTGACCCAGAAGGATAGAAAGTTTGTTTGGACAGATGAATGTGAGTCGAGTTTTCAGACACTTAAGGAGAAGTTGACTACTGCTCCTGTGTTGGCTCTACCATCCGGGTCGGGAGGCTTTGTTGTTTGCTCCGATGCCTCTCTGAGTGGCTTGGGATGTGTCCTGATGCAGAACGGGTATGTGATTGCGTACGCGTCTCGACATTTGAATCCTCATGAGACGAGGTACCCTGTTCATGATTTGGAATTGGCAGCGATTGTTTTTTACCTTGAAGATCTGGCGTCACTACCTGTATGGTGAGGAATTTGTGGTGTACACCGACCACAAGAGTTTGAAGTATATCTTCACTCAACCAGATCTGAATATGAGACATCGTCGTTGGATGGAGTTGCTCAAGGATTTTGATTGTGAGATTCAGTATCAGCCTGGGCGGATGAACTTAGTGGCCGATGCTTTGAGTAGGAAAGCCAAGTCTACGATGATGACATCTTTGAGTATCTCAAAAATCCACAATCAGTTGGGTACTTCTAGTTGGCGATTTCAACCGAGTGATCAGTACTTTACAGTTTCTTCGATTCAGGTTGAACCATAGATTGTGATTGACATCAGAGAGGCACAGAGGACTGACCCTTGTACCCATGAATTGAAGATTAAGGCTCATAATGGTCAGTCTAGTGATTTTTATGTTGCTTCTGATGGGTGTTTGAGATTTTGTGGAAGATTAGTGGTTCCGAACCTGATTGATTTGAAAGAAACTATCCTGAATGAAGCCCATCGTATTCGTTACAGTGTGCATCCTGGCGAGAATAAGATGTATCATTCCTTGTAGTCTCACTATTGGTGGGAAGGTATGAGGAATGATATTTCTGGATATGTAGCACGATGTTTGAATTGCCAACAGGTCAAGGCTGAGAGAATGAGACCTAGTGGATTGTTACAGAGTCTATAAGTGCCTCAATGGAATTGGGAGCACATCGCCATGGATCATTTCATTCCCTATGATGTGAGGTGTTCGATGAAGAAAATGGCGAAGCTGTATATCGACCATGTGGTTAGATTGCATGGAATGTCTATTTCGATAGTGTTTTATAGAGATCCAAGATTCACATCTCGATTCTGAAAGAGTTTGCAAGCAGCTATGGGTTTGAGATTGGCGATGAGCACTGCTTATCAACCTCAGACAGATGGCCAATCTGAGAGGACCATTCAAACTTTAGAAGATATGATGCGGGCAATTGTGATGGATTTCGATGGTGGCTGGCAGAATTCGCTATCCCTAGTTGAGTTTTCTTATAACAACAGCTACCAAGTGACTATCGGGATGACTCCATTTGAAGCGTTGTATGGTCGCAAGTGTAGATCTCCGATCAGTTGGGAAGAAGTTGGAGAGAAGCAGCTTTCGACCCCTGAGTTTGTGCATCATATGAGAGATCAGATTTCGTTAATTAGAAACAGAATGAAAGCTGCACAAGATCGCTTTATTAGCTATGCTAACAGAAGACGCCGACCTATGGAATTCGAAGTTGGTGATAGAGTGTTTCTTAAGATTTCTCCTTTCAAGAGCATGATGAGGTTCAGATTCAAGGGCAAGTTAGCTCCTAGATTCGTTGGTCCATTTAAAATTGTTGAGATGATTGGACAGTTGGCTTATAGATTGCAGCTGCCTGATGAATTAGCAGCGATACATGATGTTTTTCATGTGTCAATGTTGAGAAAATATGAGCCAAATCCGTCCCATGTGTTGAGGACTGATGAAGTTGAGCTAGATTTTGCCTTAATATATGTTGAATATCTAGTTCAGATTCTGGATAGGAAGGAGAACCAGTTGAGGAATAAGATAATTCCGTTGGTGATGGTCCAATGGAGTAAGCATGGCCGAGAAGAAGCTACTTGGGAAGTGGAAGAGAAGATGAGACAAGAGTGGCCCCATCTGTTTGAGATTTGACAGTGGAGTTGAGTTGGTTAGTTTTGGTGTTTTGTTGATTTTGTTCTGCGTTTGTCTTTGATTTCGAGGATGAAATCTCTTAAGATGGGGAGAATGTGAGGATTGAGATTCGACAATTAGTGATAAATCCAGTAATCAGATTTGGTTTGGGTTTAGTCACGGGAATTGTGGATTTTCGAATTTCATATTTGATAATTTTGTCGAATATGGTTAGTGGTTTCCAGATTTGGCATAGAGCTGTTCATCTTTGAGTCGCTGGTTTCTACCGAGTGACATCTGAGTAGTCGAGTTTGACGCGAGAAGTGATGCATCGTCGTTTCGCAATTTCAGATGTCTCTCTAGTGTGTGGAATCTGTTCAGGGGCATGATCAGATGTCAACGAGGGTCAAAGGTGCTGGGTAGCGAGTGAGCGTTGATGCGAGAGTTAGCACAAAGATGCCACGTGTTAGTCAACGTTGCTGAGTTGACCGCTGTTGTGAGTGTTAATCAGGTCTGGATGAGCGTGAGCAGCTGTGAGTGCTGGGATCTGTTTCAGGTGTGAGGCAGTGCGACATCGTTTTGCTTAGTTAGCGGAAACCCCTGATGCGACGTCGTTTCGATTAGTTGCGCGTGATAGAGTTAGCGAGGCAGATTTTTGTGAGCGCTGAGGACTCAGATGTGAGTTAGCGCTGGGTTCAGATTTGAGGGTTTGTGCCTTAGCGCTAGGATCTGATTATGTAGGTGATTTATTTTCACTGTAGCATTTGACTTGAGGATTTAAGTATGAGTGATGATCGATACTTAGCGTATTTTTCGACCCCGATTTCCCTTTCTTCTTCTTCGTTCATGAATTTCTATGATAGCTGACCCGAGAGTTCTTTAGCTCATTTGAGCTTCTGGATTTGAGCTCCCAGATAGTTCCTGCTGTGTTTGTCTAGACCAGCGAGGAAGCAGATTTGACTAGGCTGAGGTTGCCATGCCCTGGTGAGATCTGTTGAGGTAGAAACTGAGATCTGAGGTACGATTTTATCTTCTGATTATATCTTTGACATAAGCATGTAGTATTTCGGAGCATGAATGGTGTTATGCGTATTCTGTGTTTTACGTGAAACAGGTTTGGCTCAATGCTTGAATTTATGTTCTGTTTTACGTGAATTATGCATGTGGAAATCAGATATGAATTTCTTGGCATACATGCATACATATTGAGCCTGTTGATCGATTGAAACCTGAATGAGAGCCACGTTGTGATCGGCAGACAGATATGTCGTGCCTGAAAGGTCCAATGCTATCATCGGAGTGGTGACCGACTGATTTGTCGTGTCTGAATACCACCGAGCTGTGATGGTTAATTGAGCGGCCAGACCTGAATATCACATACCGATTATTTCCACCGGCTGATTGGCTGTGCGTGGTATAGAGGCTCGCCTTTGTATTGCCAGCTGACTCGTTGGCATAGATGACCGATCCTTTGACAGCCCTCATGCATTCATGTTTTGATTTACTGCATGTTTATGAGTTTCTGTTGTCTTAGTGCTCTTCGTACTGAGGTTTGACCTCGTATTTTCTTTTCCTGTTTTTGTGTTTTGGGTCTGTGTTACCCATTGCAGGAGTCACAGGTAATCTGGCTGGGCAGAGTGGAGCTTCAGCTAGTAGATCCCCATTTGGTTGAGTCCCAGTTTATTATGTTATGTATCGAACCAGGGGATGCCCTGAGTTTCTATGTATTCTGGGGACTGTTATTTGAGTTTATTTGATTACCTGTTGTTGATTGAATTTGGATTTAAATCCTATTTTGAGTATGAATATTTTGAATGAATGTTTTATTGTTCAGGCCCAAATATTTGAAAAAATTTTAAGTCCTATTTTATGCTTCCGCGATTATGTGCTTAATTGTGTTGTTAATCCTTGTGGTTTAGCACGGGGCCTGACATTTTTGGTATCAGAGCTTAAACTGGGATAAGCTCATTTTCTTTCCTATCACACTCGAGTCTAGGCACAGAGTTTAGATTTGATTTTGATTGACTCTGTGGCTTATGTGATTATATTATCTACCTCTGTGATTTATCTGCTGTTAGTTCTTACCCTGAGTGTCTTTTAGAGATGCCGCCGAGGAGAGGTAGAGGTAGGACTGCTAGACGTTCCGCTGAGGAGTCTAGGGCCTCGGAGAGTGACGAGGATGTTCAGCAAAATATATCTTTGCGCCATAGAGAGAGACAGGCAGAGGTGGAGGATGTGACGAGACAGATAGGCGAGATGGAGTTAGTCTTGGCCCGATTTTAGAGAACGAATCCCCCTACGTTCACTGGCGCCGAGGGTGGTCTTTCAGCTGACGTGAGCAGCTGTGAGTGCTGGGATCTGTTTCAGGTGTGAGGCAGTGCGACATCGTTTTGCTTAATAAGCGGAAACCCCTGATGCGACGTCGTTTCGATTAGTTGCGCGTGATAGAGTTAGCGAGGCAGAGTTTTTGTGAGCGCTGAGGACTCAGATGTGAGTTAGCGCTGGGTTCAGATTTGAGGGTTTGTGCCTTAGCGCTAGGATCTGATTATGTAGGTGATTTATTTTCACTGTAGCATTTGACTTGAGGATTTAAGTATGAGTGATGATCGATACTTAGCGTATTTTTCGACCCCGATTTCCCTTTCTTCTTCTTCGCAAACCCTCGATAGTTACTGTTCACCGAACCCTTATCCGGTATATTTTCATCGATTTCCACCGTTGTTTAGGGTAAGATTGGAGGCGTGAACTCGTCTTACTTAGCTATTTCGATTGATACCAATCTGGAGTTGTAGATCGATGTGTGGGAGAAGCGCGAAGAATCTGTGTGTTCGAAGGTTTTCGCGATAGTTGAGCAGAGTGTTCTTCAGTTCCTCTGAGCTTCTGGGTAAGTGATTCCTTGCCGTTTAAGCTTAGGTTTAACTGTCAGAACCCTTGTTTAGTGGTCGAACCAGAGTTGAGTTCTGACTATAGGCAGTAAGGTTTAGAAGTTCAGATTTGAGTTGAATTGTTAGATGCCTTAACAGATTTGAGCTTCTGGGCAGTTCCTGCTGTGTTTGCCGAGACCAGCGAGGAAGCAGATTTGAGCAGGCTGAGGTTTTCGTGCCTTGGTGAGATCTGTTGAGATAGAATCTGAGGTTTGAGGTACGAATTGTGCTTCTAATTTCAGCTTTGACATAAGCGTGTAGTATTTTGGAGCATGAATGGTATCCTGTGTATTCTGTGTTTTACGTGAAACAAAGGTTCATTGCTTGAATTTATGTTCTGTTTTACGTGAATTATGCATGTGGAAATCAGATATGAATTTCTTGGCGTACATGCATACATATTGAGCCTGTTGATCGATTGAAACCTGAATGAGAGCCACGTTGTGATCGGCAGACAGATATGTCGTGCCTGAAAGGTCCAATGCTATCATCGGAGTGGTGACCGACTGATTTGTCGTGTCTGAATACCACCGAGCTGTGATGGTTAATTGAG
>KV006925.1:41658-65593 GCA_001598015.1 Dorcoceras hygrometricum
CGTTCGAGTGTTGTGTCGATTTGGTAGAGCTACGTTCTGGTTTTCGGCTTTTACCAGAGTCTTCGGGATTTCTCGCAGGGTTAGTTGTTGCTCAGTATAAGGTACGGATTTGAGCTTGTTTTACAGCGAAGTTATGGCATGGATGAATTGTAGTCGCTGGTATGTGGAATTGCCATGCCTGCTGGTTGTGTTCTGTTGAGAATTGTGTGTGCTATTTGTGTATTTGCTGCGTTGCATATGTTTATATGCTTGCATTCCCGCATGTTGCATACACGCATGGTATTCCTTTCCAGTTTTTGGTAGTCCTTGTACCATTGTTGCATTGTTATTGTTTTCTTACCAGGATGTGAGGGCGAGCGGCGATACCGCACTCTCATCTCCCTGCTGGGATCGTAGCCACCATGAGCCGAGTGGTTAACTACCACAGTTCATGGGCGAGGCAACAGTAGGTTGAGTTGTTTGATGCATCCGGTAAGTGGGTGTAGTTTCATGGCGAGTGGCTCACTACCACACTGTGAACACACCTCGTGGCCACTGTACGTTGTCAATGATTCTTGGAGCTATGTTTGAGTTCCTTAGCTCCCTTGTGGGTCGAGCTTTCCTTTGTTCCTTGGAGCTATGTTTGTTTCTTTGTTATGTTGTTTTCAGGAAACCCAGGTTCTACAGCTGGTCGTGGGTTCAACCCAGCTGGCGGTGCCCCAGGAGGTGGCTAGTGTGTCCCAGTAGCATATAGCATATATATATATGTATCAGTTAGCCAGGGGGATGCCCTGTGCTTTGTTGTTGTACCCGTAGGGGAATATGATACATGTTTGAATTATGTATGCTTTGTTGTTGATTGTTTTATGATTTGGGAACTTATTTTAAGTATTGTTGTATTTTAAATTATACGTTTAAAACCGTCGGGCCTAAAAGCGAAAATTTTACCCACTTTTTGATAGCTTCCGCATGTGTTTATCTGTTTTGAGCACGAGGCCTGACACAGCTTGGGCGTCCCCTTACTGTTCCAGTTTTGATATCACCTTGTCTTTTCCAGACAATCAACTGCACATCAATCTTAAGCCGTTAGTAAGATAAAATCAAGTTTTATGTTAATAAAAATTAAGATTCTGATCTTTAAAAATAGATCCAACAGTGTAATTTTGACAGTATTGGTTTTTGCTATTTTCTAGTGTGTAGTGGTTTTTGCTGAGTCCTGGTGTGAGTACTTAGATTTCGAGGACAAAATCTCTCTTATTGGGGGAGAAATGTGATGTTCTTGAGCAATCAGATCTGAGTAATCAGATTGGAGGCAGGCTCTAATGCCCAAATTTTTTAAAGCCACATAGATCAACTGAGTGATTTTTAAAGGATGTTTTAAATTATTGTCCTGGTTATTTCAATTAATTGATCAGTTCACGTATGTGCTGATCTGATTTCAGATTAGGGGCACGACTTGGGGGAAGAAGTCCGAGGGAAATTACAGACGAAGCACGATCCGAGCTGTTGAATTATTTGAAAAGAAAGAGATTAAAACAAAATGGCCTACCTCAAGAAGTAGCATTTAAAATAGAACTTCTTAAGAGAGGGAAGAACGGTTTTAAAGTAACACTTTTTAAAGCCTATGCGTGTGTATGTGTGTGTGTGTGTGTATATATATATATATACTCTTTTTTCCCAATCCTACACGATATTTCAACAAAACCAAATTTTTTGAGGTGGCTAGGGTCCTTACGACAAAGACCAAAGCATCGGTGTTCAAAGAGCGAAGCAGATCGTGATGGGTGTGCATCCCGTTGGTTAGATTCCTCTCAATCGTTGCCCAATCCATTTTAAAGGAAAGTAAATTTTTGTTCTTTGACGCGTCTATGAAAACATATATTGTTCTGTGTTTCATGCGTGAGTTTTCAAATGCACAAGGTTTTGAAGTTTTCATGTCTTGGAAGTTTCTGTTCTGAAGGTTTTGGAAAATGTTCAACATACTGGGAAGTACAGAGTTTTAGTTCTGTCCTGATTGATGAGCCACGCTGGTCCGAGGCAAGTTCGGTTATAATCTGAAAGGAGACGCTGTGGATTTGGACTTCTTCTGTCTGATAGGTCACACTAGTCAGAATTGAAATTATCTCTAAATTGGATGGTTACGCTGGTCTGACCTGGACGTTGTCTCTTTCCGACGAATATCGTTATGCACTGTTCTAATCTGAAGGGACCAAGTTTGTTTGATCTGGTACTCTTTCATTTGTTTGACCAAGTTTACTACATTCCGTTCTGTTTTGACCCGCTCTGGTCTAAGATGACCATTTCTTAGTTTTTTTGACCATCCTGGTGTGTGTTGACTATTTTTTTACTTGTTTGACTTCCCTAAACCGAGTTGACTGTTCTAAACTGGTTTTTCCAAACCCGTTCTGACCTGGTCTGGTCTACGTATTCTAAATCAACCTGATCTGTTTGTTCTGTTCTGATCTGAGCGGACCAGTTCTTCTTGAACCATTGAGCCAAGATAATCTGTTCTAGACCTTCTAAGCCTACAGTTAGTTTTTCAGTCAGCTTTGGACTATTCTATTCATGGATTTCAGCGTCCAATAAACTATTGAACATCTCATGCTCTAGTCCAAGCTGGTTCCAGACCTCATCAGTTCAGCGGTATACACATGTTCCAACTAGTGTTTTTAATGTTAAAAGCATTTTTAAAATAGACCGCATACGAGGTCTGATTCAAAACAGAACAAAAAAGTTTTAAAGAAAAAGCTTTATAGAAAAGTTATGTGAGATCTGGTCCAGAAAAGAACCGAAAGGTTTAAAGGAAAGGTTGTAAAGGTTTTAAATGATTTGTGATAAAAATTACAGACGGTCAGCGTACGGGCGTATGAATGTCGATTGATGGACCGGGATGTCCCGTCAAATTACGGGAGTGTCGATGTCGGTTGATGAACCTAGGTGCTCCTACAACTTACAGATTGGGAATCTTTTCCCCATAGCATGTTTCTAGATGATCTTGATCAAGCGACTATGACCTAAGGAGAGTGTTGAGTTAAGCGTGCATGGGTGAGAACAGTACTGGGATGAGTGACCTCTTGGGAAGTTCTCGTACGTCAAGTTGTTGACGTTGTGCCGCTTGATCTGGTTGGCCATGTGGGATGTAAAAGTGTGATGTCAGATCTTAACGGATAATACTATTTTTGTTGGGGATAGGGCCGGCGGTAGGGTAAGGGGTAAAAAACTGATCTCTAAGGGAAATGAGACATCACCAGCAGTTAGACACGCACCTCCCCTGACTCATGGGCCTAGCAGTCCAACCATAACGCATATAATATGTGCACTCTAAGCTGCCATATTTTAAGGAAATAAAGTTTCACCTTGGCTAACGGCTATAGCTTTTGGCCTAGTGGTAAGCGCTTGATCCTAACAGAGAGCTTCTGAGCCACACTTCATAAAATAGAAATTGAATGTTTTAAAGAATTTTCTGTGATATATCTCAAAAGTTTACACTTTCTGTTTTGCATTTACTGTTACTTGTGCACTTACTCTGAAACTTTGTTATTATAGGATTTTACTTGCTTGGCCCCTAGGCTCACTAGTTTTAATGGATGTAGGTGAGGAAGTTTAGGTGTGCTGGCAGGTGAGAACTGGGACAGTTAGGGGCCGCACTTATCAAAGAACCAATGTTTCCTCATTCATTCAGAATGCAAATGTTTTACTTATTTCAAAGTTTTACTGAGAATAAGTATTACGTTGTAAAACCATCGAGTTTAAACAATTTAGTATTTTTATGTAAAGGGCATGATTGCCCGAACCCTTTCATGATCTGTTCTGTTTTTAGAAATAAATGAAATTTTGAAACGATTGCATAATGCCCGTGTCGAGCTAAGTGTATAACCCCGATTTTTTTTTAAATAGAGTCTGTTGAGTTAAGCGTGCATGGGTGAGAACAGTACTGAGATGGGTGACCTCTTGAGAAGTTCTCGTACGTCAAGCTACTGACGTTGTGCCGCTTGATCTGGTTGGCCATGTGGGATGTAAAAGTGTGATGTCAGATCTTAACGGATAATACTATTTTTGTTGGGGATAGGGCCGGCGGTAGGGTAAGGGGTAAAAAACTGATCTCTAAGGGAAATGAGACATCACCAGCAGTTAGACACGCACCTCCCCTGACTCATGGGCCTAGCAGTCCAACCATAACGCATATAATATGTGCACTCTAAGCTGCCATATTTTAAGGAAATAAAGTTTCACCTTGGCTAACGGCTATAGCTTTTGGCCTAGTGGTAAGCGCTTGATCCTAACAGAGAGCTTCTGAGCCACACTTCATAAAATAGAAATTGAATGTTTTAAAGAATTTTCTGTGATATATCTCAAAAGTTTACACTTTCTGTTTTGCATTTACTGTTACTTGTGCACTTACTCTGAAACTTTGTTATTATAGGATTTTACTTGCTTGGCCCCTAGGCTCACTAGTTTTAATGGATGTAGGTGAGGAAGTTTAGGTGTGCTGGCAGGTGAGAACTGGGACAGTTAGGGGCCGCACTTATCAAAGAACCAATGTTTCCTCATTCATTCAGAATGCAAATGTTTTACTTATTTCAAAGTTTTACTGAGAATAAGTATTACGTTGTAAAACCATCGAGTTTAAACAATTTAGTATTTTTATGTAAAGGGCATGATTGCCCGAACCCTTTCATGATCTGTTCTGTTTTTAGAAATAAATGAAATTTTGAAACGATTGCATAATGCCCGTGTCGAGCTAAGTGTATAACCCCGATTTTTTTTTAAATAGAGTCTGTGTAACAATCAGAATCTTTTATAGCCACAATTAGAAAGTTATAAGATTTGAGAGATTAAATTGAAATGCTATTTTATTAAACTTTTATTTCGGTTGAGTTTCAGATTTGAGAATGCAATTGCAGGAGTTGTTTGATCGATCCATACAAGCCAATTGAATCCTTCTTTTTAAATAAAATGGTTCGGTTTTATAGCATCATATTTCACTTTAAAATGGAGTAGCACTTTTAAAAAGATTTTGACATATTGATTAAACGTGTTCTTCCTTAGGCATTTTAATATATAGGATGTTAGCGACATCATACATCATCATTTTCAACCAAAAACCTTTCTAAAAAGCAAACGGTGCTCTTTGTGAAGAAACCGAGCAAAAACCTTTCAAAGCTTTTCGAAGAAGTCAAGCGGTGCGTACGTGATTTGTCAGATTTCATCTGTAATTGTGTTACAGAATACAGACAAGTAAACTCTGTTTCTTTCTACACTCATGAAATCATATATTCAGTTCTGTTTTCATGTTTGTATGCGTTTTTAAAGGTTTGAGAATTTGCTACGGCTGTTCTTCAAACAACAGAAAAGTTATGTTCTGTTTTTACAAAGAAGGTATGAGTTTACTATGATTTTGATTCAGAAAGATGTTTAGAAAATGTTTATGATGTTCGTCCAGTATTTTCTTGAGTTTTCTAAAAATTTCTTCGAAGTATCTTACAAGTAGCTTATTCACTCATTTCCCAGAAATTTCTTGAAGATCTTTTTGATTTCTTTAGACTAAGGAAACATTCTTTGTTCATGTTCGTGATAGTTGCTAAGTCTGAAATCTGGTTCTTAAACCAAAGCTGATTTGATATTGAGTTAAGGCAATGTTCTGTTTCTAAGATATTTCCTGTTCGGATCTGAATTCTTGTTTCAAATGGGGTCAGATATTACTGTATTGATTGCTTCATATCTGAGTTGACTTCGGTTGACCTTTGACATCTGAATAACTCGATTCAATTTCGTTGACATCTGAGTTAACCAACAGATCAAATCTGATTTCTTCTTATTCGTTGAGATGCTTACGTACTCCAGAGGAAGGATGAGTGCCTGGCAGACGAACCAGTGTGCCCCTCCAACAGCAGGAAGGACCAGGATTACGGATTGACGAATCTGTATACCCCTTCATATAGATGGGTTTTATCCCAGCCCCCTGATATCAGATGATAGTTTGGTCATAATTACCAAAAAGAAAGAATAGAGCTCAGTGTGATTTTAATCACCAAGTTTAAAGAAAATGATTTCAGAACGTATATGTTTATGCTTTCATTCCATACAGATTTCACAGTTCATGTTATTTATCTTACTTATTCTTAAGCTATTTAGATTCAGATTCCAGTAAAGTTCAGATATCGTTTGCATGTGTTATATGTTTTCGATATTCCAGATCTTACCTGCTGAGATCCTAGGCTCACTAGTTTTCATTGAGTTCAGGTAATGAGCAATAGGAGCTGGATGGTGATGAGCTGATCGGAAATATGTGTTTATCGTGGACATCAGTTTCCGTTTTTGTTCTTATTCAGTTTCAGATTTTGATGTACAAAACTTTTTATAGTTTTGTATTATGACAGATTTCGAGTTTCTTTATTTTGTTGAAATCTGTACTAGAATTATTGCTTAATGAATTATCCAGTTTCGATATTTCAAAGACCAGATCTGTTTTAGTTCCGCGTATTTTCATTTGTTCAGATCTGTTTTCCAGTTATCGCATATGGATTGCGTATAATTGCATTTTAGCCCAGAAATTAGTAGCGAACTGTTATTGTAAACAAGATTGAAATTTTGTACCTTTCAATTTGAACCCCAAAGTTCTTAATTAGTTTAAGAAAAGTCCAGTCGCTACAGTTGGTATCAGAGCATGGTCCTTGAGATAAACACACTTCCAGTCTGAACAGCTATCTCCAGCCGCTTCTATATTTGTAAGTTTTATTCCATGTTCTAGCATATAGAAATCTCTCATAATAGAATTGTGTTGGATTTGGGCTACCCATACAGTTATGGCAGGACGAGGTATAGGAAGAAGAGGTACCATGGAAGGAAACGATGAATCAGAGGGTACCAACCCTGTTTTAGCTAGTATGGCACAACTGTTAGAACGACTGATTGACCAAACCAATCAAGGGAATGTTCAATCATCAGGAAGAATTATTAGTCGAGAAGACCCTCAAAATAGGTTCAGAAGACAATGACCTCAGGAATTTTCTGGTTCTACTGATCCGCTTATATCCGAAATCTGGATCAAATCTATGGAGGTGATATTTGAATATCTGCATCTGATAGAACTTTGAAAGGCCTCGGTGTACGATTTATATGCTGAGGGTATATGCCATGATATGGTGGGACGGAGCCAAGTTAACATTAGACTTGGAAATTCTCACTTGGGAGGAATTAAGAGAGTATTCTTTGAGCAGTACTTTACGATGGATGTGAGGGAGGAGCTGCAAAATGAGTTCCTAACTCTTAAGAAGGAAGGTATTTTTATGCGGGATTATATCCGTAAATTTGAGAGGGGATGTTATTTTTTTCCGCTAATTGGGACAAATGTAGATGTCAAGCTCCGGCATTTCATTAATGGGTTGAAGCCAATGATTAAGCATGATGTCAGGCTTGCAGAACCCGTGGATTATAGAGCAGCTGTGAACAAAGCTCTACGGGTAGAACAGGATTGGAAGGCAATTGAGGATGAGCGGTAGCTGAAACGACAAGCCTTCCAGCAAAAAGACCGTAGACAATCTAAGAAACCAAACTATAACCAACAAGGGTCTCAGGGAAAAGGGCCAATAGCTGCACAACCCATTTCTGTTGTACCCAAATCTGGGAAGGCCGCCATGTCCAACATGTAAGAAGAATCATGTGGGCCAATGTCGTTTTGGGCAGAATGTGTGTGGCAAGCCAGGCCACATATCCAAGTATTGCTCCCAGAACAAGCAACTCATCACCAGCAGAGCATATGTGATGACAGCAGAACAAGCTCCTACAGATACGACGGTTGTGACTGGTAAGATCGTTGTTTCTAGTATGTTTACGTTAGCATTGTTAGATTCTGGTGCAACTCATTCCTTTGTATTAGAAAGATTTGTAAATAATTTACAGTTAAACCAGAAGTAGTGGAAGTAGGATATAGTGTCCAGATTCCTTCGAGAGAAAGTATAGTAACCAATAACTGTTAGAGTAGATGCCTGACTAGCCAACTTGTGGCATGTGGGTTTATAGACTCTTGTATATGACAATCTCATTTTTGTTCAAAGCTGACAGATTTGACTATACTCCTAAGATAATATCATCTTTGAAAGCCCAGCGGTGTTTAAGAAACGGATGTCAGGGATTTTAGTAAGTGCTTTATCGATAGAACAAGATAAAAAAATCAAATTGGAAGACGTAGAAGTAGTGAACGAATTTCCAGACGTCTTTCCAGAAGATATCTCAGGTTTGCCCCCAGATCGTGAGTTAGAATTTACTGTCAATTTAGTACCTGAAGCTGCTCCAGTTTATAAGTCTCCATACAGACTTGCCCCTAAAGAGATGAAAAGTTAAAAGAACAGATCCAAGATTTATTGGATAAAGGTTTCATCAGACCCAGTACTTCGCCGTGGGGAGCTTTGGTGTTGTCCGTAAAGAAGAAAGACGGAATCATGCGTCTATGTATGGATTATAGAGAATTGAATAAGTTAACAGTAAGAAATAAGTATCCTATTCCTAGGATAGATGACTTATTCAACCAATTACGAGGAGCTGCTGTGTTTTTGAAGATCGATCTCAGATCTGGATACCATCAGCTGCGAGTTAAAGACGTAGACGTGTACAAGACCGCCTTTAGAACAAGATATGACCATTATGAGTTTTTAGTGATGCCATTTTGGTTAAATAATGCGCCATCTGTATTTATGGATTTGATGAATAGGATATTTCAACCTTTTCTAGACAGATTCGTTATTGTGTTTATAGACGACATTCTCATTTACTCTAAGAGCAGATTTGAGCACGCAGAACATCTTAGGGAAATTTTGCAGATTATGAGAACTAAGAAATTGTTTTCTAAGTTTAGTAAATGCAAATTTTGGATCGAAAAGGTTGTATTTCTTGGACATATCATTTCGAAGAATGGGATAGAAGTAGATCCTTCTAAGGTAGAAATTGTTCGAGAATGGCATGTACCTAAGAGCGTAACAGATGTTCGTAGTTTCTCAGTACTAGCAGGTTATTATCGAAGATTTATAGAGGGATTCTCTAAGATAGCTGTCCATTTAACGTCATTGACCAAGAAGAATACTAAGTACGATTGGACCCAAGAATTCCAGTCCAGTTTTGAGAAATTAAAGCTGGCCTTAATAGAAGCCCCTGTTTTGACATTACCATCGGGGAAAGGAAATTTTGTGATTTATACCGATGCGTCGAAGACAGGATTAGGAGCTGTTTTGATGCAAGACAAGAAGGTAATTGCTTATGCTTCTAGACAACTGAAGATTCTTGAGAAGATTTACCCTACGCATGACTTAGAGTTAGCAGCAGTGGTTTTCGCATTAAAGATTTGGAGACACTATCTTTATTGAGAGAAATGCGAAATATTTACGGATCATAAGAGCCTTAAGTATTTCTTTACCCAGAAAGAGCTTAACATGAGACAAAGAAGATGGCTCGAACTGGTTAAAGATTATGATTGTGTGACTAGCTACCACCCAGGAAAAGCCAACGTAGTAGCCGATGCGTTAAGCAGAAGAAGCATGGGTTTAGCTCAGATCTCAGTTCAGATTCCATTAGCAAGAGAGATCAACAGAATTGAACTGGGAATAGTTACGAAAGAGAATACTGCTAAGTTATCAGTTCTTACGATCCAGTCTGAAAGATCGAATTAGAGATGGTCAAGCAAGGGATGATCAACTCCAGAAGTGGAAGAAACAGGATGAAGATAGAGGAGGAAATCTTTATACGACAGAAGGGGGAATTGTGAGATACCAAAATAGGTTGTGGGTACCACGCACAAATGATTTGCGTAAAGAGATTATGAATGTAGCCCATAACACACTGTATTCAATTCACCCAGGAGGAACGAAGATGTATAAAGATTTACAACATCTGTTTTGGTGGCCAGGGATGAAACGAGATATCTCTAATTTCGTTTTTGAGTGTTTAACATGCCAACAAGTTAAAGCAGAATATCAGAGACCATCTAGAATGTTAAAGCCTCTCCCTATACCAGTGTGGAAGTGGGATAATATAGCGATGGATTTTGTTGTAGGATTACCCAGGACACTCCATGGATATAATGCTATATGGGTTATCGTTGATAGATTAACCAAGTCAGCGCACTTCTTACCCGTTAAGATGACGTACGATCTAAATAGGTATGCCTAATTGTATGTTAAGGAAATAGTCAAACTCCATGGAATTCCAAGTTCTATAGTATCAGATCGAGATCCTAGATTTACCTCGATGTTTTGGAGAAGCATACATAGAGCCATGGGAACTAAGTTAACCTTCAGTACAGCGTTCCATCCACAGACAGATGGACAATCAGAAAGAGTTATGATACATTGGGATGATGGTAGTGAAAGGACAGAAATAGGACCAGATATTATAGAACAAACTGCTGAAGCCATAAAAAGAATACGTGATCGAATGAAGACAGCACAGAGTAGACAAAAGAGCTATGTAGATAGCCATCATCGAGATTTGAATTTCGAAATCGGAGATCATGTATTTTCAAAGATAGCACCTATGAAGGGAGTAATGAGATTTGGACGAAAAGAAAAGTTGAGTCCTAGATTTATTGGACCATTTCAGATTCTGGAAAGAATCGGAACTTTAGCTTATCGACTAGCATTGCCTCCAGAGTTGTCAGCAGTGCATAATGTGTTCCATGTATCAGCTTTGAGGAAATACATTGCGAATCCTTCGCATGTGCTTAGACATGATCTTATCCAGCTATCATCAGATTTGACTTACGAAGAAGTTCCAGAGAAGATTTTGTCAAGAGAGAATCGTAAGTTAAGGAATAGAACTATCCCTATGATCAAGATTCAGTGGGAAACCACTCAGAAAGAGAAGCCACGTGGGAAGTCGAATCTGATGTGCAAACTAGCTACCCAAATTTGTTTAAGTAAGTAATTTCGGGGACGAAATTTTTTTAAGGAGGGTAGATTTTAACGACCAGAATCTTTTATAGCCACAACTAGAAAGTTATAAGATTTGAGAGATTAAATTGAAATGCTATTTTATTTAACTTTTATTTCGGTTGAGTTTCAAATTTGAGAATGCAATTGCAGGAGTTGTTTGGTCGATCCATACAAGCCAATTGAGTCCTTCTTTTTAAATAAAATGGTTCAGTTTTATAGCATCAGATTTCACTTTAAAGTGGAGTAGCACTTTTAAAAATATTTTGACATATTGATTAAACGTGTTTCTTCCTTACGCATTTTAATTGCATATATATATATATATATAGGATGTTAGCGACATCATACATCATCATTTTCAACCAAAAACACTTTATAAAAAGCAAATGGTGCTCTCTGTGAAGAAACCGAGCAAAAACATTTCAAAGCTTTTCGAAAGAGTCAAGCGGTGCATATGTGATTTGCCAGATTTCATCTATAATTGTGTTACAGAATACATACAAGTAAACTCTGTTTCTTGCTACACTCATGAAAGCATATATTCAGTTCTGTTTGCATGTTTATATGCGTTTTTAAAGGTTTGAGAATTTGCTACGGCTGTTCTTCAAACAACAGAAAAGTGATGTTCTGTTTTTACAAAGAAGGTATGAGTTTACTGTGATTTTGATTCCGAAAGATGTATAGAAATATTTGATGATGTTCGTCCAGTAATTTCTTGAGTTTTCTAAGAATTTTTTCGAAGTAGCTTACAAGTAGCTTATTCGATTATTTCCCAAAAATTTCTTGAAGATCTTTTGATTTCTTCAGACTGAGGTTTCCTTCGTTGTTACATTCGTTCAAATGACTAAGTCTGAAATCTGGTTCTTAAAACAAAAGCTGAATTTCCATATTGGATAGATTCTAGTTAGAGTTCTGTTCTATGTTATTTAAAGTTCAGATCCAAGTTTTTGTTCCAAATCTGAATTTTAATACATTACTATGTTGACTATTCACATCTGAGTTGAATACGGTTGACCATTGACATCTGAATGAGTCGATTCAATTTAATTGACATCTGAGTTGACCAATAGGCCAAATCTGAATACCTTCTTCTTCGTTGAGATGCTTACATATAATTCAAATTTCACCTATATTTTGTTCAAAACTGATTTTATAAATACAGAAATTATAGATTTGAATTTCTTGATCATTTCCACTTCAATTCGAAAGATTAATTCGATTCATTCGAACAGATTCGAGTGACTTTATTCAGTTTCATCTTCGCAAGTATTACAGAGAATCCTTCCAGAATATCATTAGAAGTATAAAACTAGTAAACCGTACCAGAATGAAAAGAAAAACAGATTTAAGAAAGAAAGAGCAAAAAGAATGTTACAGAAACGTTTTACTGAAAAGTTTTATAGATTATGACTTAGATAACAGACGGTTCCCAGAGGAAGGGTGAGTGTCTGGCTGACGAACCAGTGTGCCCCTTCAACAGAAGGAAGGATCAGGATTACGGATTGACGAATCTGTATACCCCTTCATATAGATGGGATTTATCCCAGCCCCCTGATATCAGATGATAGTTTGATCAAACGAATGGACCAACTGTACATGTGTCTTTGTCATAATTACCAGAAAAGAAAGAATAGAGCTCAGTGTGATTTTAATCACCAAGTTTAAAGAAAATAATTTCAGAACGTATATGTTTATGCTTTCATTCCATACAGATTTCACAGTTCTTGTTATTTAGCTTACTTATTCTTAAGATATTTAGATTCAGATTCCAGTAAAGTATCAGATATCGTTTGCATGTGTTATATGTTTTCGATATTCCAGATCTTACCTGCTGAGTTCCTAGGCTCACTAGTTTTCATTGAGTGCAGGTAATGAGCAGTAGGAGCTGGATGGTGATGAGCTGATCGGAAATATGTGTTTATCGTGGACATCAGTTTTCGTTTTTGTTCTTATTCAGTTTCAGATTTTGATGTACAAAACTTTTTATAGTTTTGTATTATGACAGATTTCGGGTTTCTTTATTTTGTTGAAATTTGTACTAGAATTATTGCTTAATGAATTATCCAGTTCGATATTTCAAAGACCAGATCTGTTTTAGTTCTGCGTCTTTTCATTTGTTCAGATCTGTTTTCCAGTTATCGCATATGGATTGCGTATAATTGCATTTTAGCCTAGAAATTAGTAGTGAACTGTTATTGTAAACAAGATTGAAATTTTGTACCTTTCAATTTGAACCCCAAAGTTCTTAATTTAGTTTAAGAAAAGTCCAGTCACTACAGACTGTTTGCTGTAATCTTTTAAAATATCAGTATGGGCGTTTCACGGGTCGTGCTGATCGGTATCGAGCTGTGCTGATCCGATTTTGTGATAATCCGATCGAGCTGAGCTGATCTGATCTGGTCGAGTTGTGCTGACTATTGGCGCATAGGCGGATCCGGATCACACTCTCGGGGCGCAACAGAAGTTTTAAAATTTTATTTGTCGGGGGAACGTTCATACATGAATCAAAACATAAACAAACATACATAGGATGTTTGAGAGTTATCTTTGGTGACATCACGCCCGGCTCCGACTATTCCAGTTTTATGTGGCAATAACACTTCAATGGTTGAATCTCCGATTGTTCGGCTAATCCGATCCACGAACATTTTCCAAATTCCTTCGCTGCCTTGAACTAGAAAGCTCAATGAATTGTCACAAACGGAATCTCCTAGCCAAGACGGTGGGAACAAGGTCCGACGACAGCGGCAATGTCGGTTGGAAACGGCAACGGCGGTGGTCGATTTGGGGGATGGTGAGCCAGCGTGGGGAGAGGAGAGCTATGGTTTAGTAATCAAAGGGTGAATCAATGTGTATTTTCATTGCCATATTTATAGGTAGAGGAATAGAGTTTGAGTTGGACAAAATAGTGAACATCCGGTTCGACTCAAACAGTGAACATTCGGTTCAATTCAAACAGTGAACATTCGTTTCGACTCCCTCGATTGTGGTTTCATAATAGTCCTGATCGATTATTAGAAATCACGGATGTGTTCAGTTTACAAAGCTGATGATTATGATGTAAATCAACTTTTCGGACCACTTAATTTATATATGGCAGGTTTACTCCCACTACTCATCTTGGAAGTCATACTCCCACTTTTCTTTCCACATTCTCAACATGTTTAGCTCCATATCCGTACGGGAACTGGAAAACTAGTACTTGTGTAAATGGTTCAGGCATATAGCTAGCCTTGGATCACAACTCCTTGTGACTCCGAAAACACATTTTTGGACTTACTCATTGGACCATGGTAAAGCGTCTAGAAACATCTCTCCATGATCCCCTAGGTATTACTGATAGTGCTTGCAAGAACCAATTGGTCATGGTTAGAGTATAGTACGGTCCTCTCATCTCATATATCCCGACCAAATCTACGATCATTGGTAAATCGAGGGTCGCTAGAGGTTCGATAGCCATGCATACATCTTGGAGATCAAATAGCGACATCGTATACGCTACTAGGTAAACCAATTTACCTAAAATATATCTAATGCTCTGGCCAGAGATATATCATACTATTATCTTCTCAGATATCATAGGATATCCACACACAAGGACGAACGTTTAATCCTCGACAACAAAGCATCGACTCCAACATGCACTGGGACCTCACCCAATCTCGCCACCTGATGACCCTCACAGAGTTGGTAAACGGGTCAAAGTGAGGCGCCCATCATGTAGATTCTCAATGATATTTTGAGTAATGAGGACTAATATGTACAATCAAGACCTCAGACTTATCCACTCGACAAATGATAACCACTTGGAAAGTCCAATCGAAGGTACTTCGATATATCACCAGGTCACTTGGAAAGTCTGATCGAGGGTACTTCCAAATGATAACCACTTGGAAAGTTCGATCGAGGGTACTTCGAGGTCACTATCCATCATGCATGCTCAGAACATCTCCATGTTCCCTACCAAAATAGAATAGTAACTCGTTTAGACACACATTGACTATTAGATATGTTTCATGATAGCCATCAAATCCACTATCATATCTAACATACACTATAGTGCATTCAAGGTATTTATCCAACAAGTTTGTAATCATAATAATGAAGATAAAGAATGCCATGAAATGTGAATTTCATAAATAAAGATCGTTTGACATAGATTCAACGAAAACTCACATGCTACAAGTTGGCTAGTTGGGCACCTGCTGCAATATACTCAGTATCAGTGGTTGAATTCACGATGGTGTCTTGTTTGGAACTCTTCCAAGAGACAGCACCACAAAGAATGTCACAACATTCTTAACTACCTTCTCGTACACATGGCTCCTCGGGATTCTTGATGAAACCAAATTCTTTAATCTTTTCATCAAACCTCATGTTTCAACTTCTCGATATTTGCTACCATAGATCTATCTTTGAAATTTACATACTTTATGCTCATTTCCTACAGATGTGAAATCTCGGTTGCATCTTATAGATTTCTTCCTTAATATTTCCATTGCGAAATGCAGTCTTCACATCCATTTGTCATATCTCGTAGTCGTACCATGCAGCTATGACTAGCAGGATCCTAGTTGACTTGAACATTGCGACTGGTGAAAAGGTTTCATCATAGTCAACATCTTATAATGAGTGTAACCTTTTGCGACCAGTCGAGCCTTGTAGGTCAGTACCATCAGGCCCAAACTTTCTCTTGTATATCCATTTGCATCCAATAGGAACTAGTCCTTCAGGAGGATCTACAAGAGTCCAAAATTGGTTCGAATGCATTGATTCTATCTCAGATTTCATTGCTTCAAGCCACAAATTAGAATCAGCATCGAAAATCACCTCCTTGAAGGTTCTTGGATCACATCTAATAATTGGATCACTTTGATCCTCTTCAAGAAGGAAACCATATCTAACAGGAGCCCTAGGAACCCTTTCAGATCTTTTATGTGTGTCCACATCAGGGATTCGTTCTTGAGGTGTGGGAAACTCACTTGGCACTTCAGTTGGTTCTCGAACTTCTACGAGTTATACTATCTTGTTTTTTCTATCTAGTAGAAATTTCTTCTCTAGGAAGGTGATATTCCTTAAAACAAAAAATTTTGTTTCACTAGTATAGTAGAATTAGTACCCAATAGAATTCTTTGAATATTCAACGAAGTAATATAAGATGGGTCTATTATCCAACTTATCTCCCACTGTCTGCTTCACATAAGCAGGACAAACCCAAATCCTTAAGTACGAGTACTTGGTGGTCTTGCCCATCCATATCTCATTGGAGTCTTATCCACTGGCTTTGTGCGAATATTGTTCAACAATATTACCGCTGTTGCAAGCGCATAGCCCCAAAACGAGGTAGGAAGTTCAGTGAAACTCATCATAGATCTAACCATGTTCATCAAGGTTCGATTACGATGCTCCGCTACACCATTAAGTTGTGGTGTGGTCAGAGGGGTCTATTGAGAGAGAATCACATTCTCCTTAAGATAGTCTTGAAACTCGCCACTCAAGTATTCTCCACCTCGATCGGACCAAAGTGTTTTAATACTTTTTCCCAGTTGTTTTTCTATTTCAGCCTTGAACTCCTTGAACCTTTCAAAGGATTCAGACTTGTGCTTCATTAAGTACAAGTACCCATACCTAGAGTAATCATCGGTAAATGTGATAAAGTAGGTGTGGCCGGACTTAGTACCAATGCTAAGTGGACTGCACACATCAGTATGGATCAAGTCTAATAGATCTTGAGTCTTTGTCAAACAGCTAATCTGTGAGGTATAAAGTTGCATTATATCCGACTCCACAACGTTTGCCCATCCATGGCTTAGCCTCATATTGTTCCTTTGGCTTTTCAGACTGTATGGCTCATGTACCGAGTTGGACTTGAAAATTCATTGCTTCAATTTATCTTTGCCCAGACTTGGTTGAGTACTAGTCTCAGAAATATTGCAATCCTTGCTCATGAAGCCCAACCCAACTCCGATCACCAACATGCTTCATGACTCTTTGAATTTTGTTAAGTGCGACTGAAGACTTAGTCCAGGCTTGTACAATCTCGCTTAAATGCTGATTCTCAGTTAACATAACCTGGGGATCAGTTCTCAATACTTTTCATCCTCAGTTTCCAGCTTACTCAACTCAATCCTTAGACTATCTGATTCATCAAGCTACAAATAGCTCGATTTATCGGATTACCTGTTAGACATTTGTTTTCAACTTCAACTTTCTCGAATGTTTGAGAAATTATGTTGTACTCGGCAACCATCTCGTTAAGTGATGAGATTAGGTCATTGCGTATTTAGTTGAGGAGAAATCAATACATCATCATTATCGAGGTTGTCAGCCATGAGTTAGAGAATCTCCTCTTACTCAATATCAATTTATAAGTTGCTTAAGATGAACTCATCTGACAATGTTTCAGTCCACTTACTTTTGCACTCTTTAGCAACTAGCATTTTCTGGTCACACTACTTCTTGAATGCACTCTTGTCATTCTTAGACTTTGAGCGATCCATCCTTCTTTGGCCTTGTGCATTCAAATGTAAAATGTATGTCTCTGTCACAGTTAAAACAAGTAAAATAAGTAGAAAAAGTATCTTTATATGAATTATTGAGAATTTTTGAAATTTTGAAAGTTCCCAAACTTCTTGACGAATAGGGGCATGCCGTCGTTGCTGAGCTGTTTAGCAGACTTCACAGGTTTTTCCTCAGCTGCAGCAGCAAATAGGCTAGAATATTGATGGTTATGCTTCTGATCTAGTCTCCAGTTCAAACTCGTAGGCCTTCAGATCAGCAAAGAGATTTTGTAGTTCAAGCTTATTAAGATCCTTAGACTCTTGCATGGATATCATATTCGCATCACATTCTCTTGGTAATGCTCTCATCTCTTTCGGGCTAGCTGTCAGTTGTTGTACTCCTTGCCCAGAGCGGCCAGCTCGATGACTATACTACTGAATCTCTCATCAAAATATGTCATAGTTCACCTTCTTTCATCTTAATGCTCACAAATCATCAAAATATTTCCTTGTTCTCTTTGGTTTGCTAATTTCCCTCACACAGTTGAGTCAAGAGATTTATTTATGGAAGTAAGACAAGAGATTTGTTTTTGAAAGTTTGAATTAAGCTTCTACGTCATCCCTTTTTCTAAACTGGAAGGATATCCATTAGAAAACTTTGATTTGATTACAAGTTTTAACCAAACTCACTCGACTTGGCACTTTAAACTGAAATGCTAGTATTCCACACTGAATAGAACACTCTCCGTCAGTTACTAATAGCACTCAAGCTAGCTGGATTTCTATTCTAGCTCAGATATAGTTGAATAACTATACATAATGTGTATGAGAGATAGTAGGAACAATACTTGAAGACTTGGATTAATCTTGTCTCAATTATAACATCCATAACTTCAAATCTTCGAAACTATCGGTATTATAAGTTTGAGATTCAACGGTAATAAATATGAACAATACTCTAGGCCTCTGAATAGTCGTACCTTTGTATTTGAGCACTTAATGTGCAATTAATGCAATCTGTGCTCCATAATTTTGAATTAAATGCTCATGCTTTTAAGATCATTAGAGCAAATCCCGTACTCAACATTCCTGTCAAAATACTGATTGTTTTTTTTTTTACTTTATCCAACGACTATAAATGCTCGTCAAAGCCAAAACCTCAAAAACGCTTATCTGTTCTCGTAATCGGGATTCTTCCAAATTGCTCCAGTTGAGCTCTGATCTGATTTACTATTGAACAAAAAATCTGATCTATCCTAAGCCACGCTTCTAGCTGAACTCCATCTGCTTTTGATAAAAACTGCTCTTGAACATCGAATGTTGTCTTTCTAAAGCCAAACTTCTGTCCCTGGTCCACTATACTCTTGTACCCTAAGATGTTCTATTCCAGTCGAGCTTGTTTATAAGTTCAACTGGCAACTCAACTAATATTAATCGAAACATTTCAAATATATTTTTAAAATATATTCACCCCTCTCTAAACTCTATTTTTCGATCCAATATATTCAATGTAAGTTCATTGAAATATCCATATATGTACTTCTAAAAATACTAACGTTGCTCTCTACTTTTAAAATATTGAGGTTCACATACAATTTCGATAAATAAAAAGAATACCATATATTTATTTTCTATTTATATTTAATAAGTCATGACATTTTTTTTCCAAACAAATTCTAAGCTTCTTTCTTTGGGTCGAAATATACCAAATAACTTGGGCCCAAATGGGCCAAGAGCCCACAATCAACTTGCCTTCAAGCAGTAGCTTCTCCGCAGGAAGAGTGCGTTCGTCACCTGTTACTTTAGCTGCCCAGGGGTTTGCTAACTATGCTGGTAAGAAGAAGAGTGATTACAAGCGGATATTAATTTCGAGGATTGCAGACGAGTGCATGATTTGTGTGAGTGTGAGTGTGTTTTCTGTTTATTTTGGAAAGTGTGATTCTTAGCTATGCTTACTTTATCCAAAATGAAGAAATTCACTGTTATTATTGTGGCAGCAAGAGAATGATGATGACGTTGTACTGGTTCTTGAACTCCCTCAAAATGACCCTTTGTTCATGAGGAAGAAGGTGTGGCAACTTCGCTTTAAATTTTTGTCTTATTTGATGAGATGAAGAACCAAGTATCTAGCTATTTGAAGTAGTGATCCGTTTCATTCTTATTGCGATTACTTTGTTATCATTTGACAGAAATTACTTGATGATAAAGGTTTCGCATTGAAGATTCACGCCCCCCTTAAATGCTCCTCTGTGCCCACTCTTGATCAACTGAATGATTTCTCGAACAGGTTGATCCAACAAGCAAGAATCATAAATTATGATGAGGTAATAAACTTCTTATTACTTTAATATCTGCAATGTAAACACATGGGATTTGCTTACAACATTTTATGCAGATAGATAAACAAACTTTCCCTTTCCTAACAGTGAAAAGGACTTTTGAGTTTGCAACAAATAGATATTTAGATTCTACCATTTCAAATTCGTTTTATCTGATCCATGTCCTACTTTTGCAATAGGAACAAATGGTAGAATAACATACAACATTGAAGTTCTCTCACCTATTACACTATTCTTTTGTGCTGCACTTTTTTGTTATTATCACCAACATTGATGCTCTCTTGAAAAATCAACATGACGGAAAAAACAGATGTAAGCTAGGCCTACTATTATGTCTGGTAATTATGTGACATGCGCTCAGAATATTAGCATCTAGTAATGTTTGTTGGTGACTGAAAATTGTTCGAAATACTGCAGTGGTTTCTCATGGGATCAACAACGTTGTCACATGTGAGCTCTAAAATAAATGTGTGTAGACATTTAAGTTTGAGAGGCTCTCTGATCGATGACCGTTACCAAAACTTTAGCTAGTGAGAGTGGTGTAAATCAAATCTTTTGAACCATTTTCAAGACTATGTTTTGGTCCTTCTCCTACCAAGACAATTAATGCTTCGTTCATGGGAATTGTACACATGATCTGAACTAATACTTGTTGTAGGATCAAGCGCTAAACACTTTATCAAAAGTTATAGATGATAGTACTATACAATTCAAATATATTAAACTGTGTAGTAGCTCAAGGGTCATATTTCGATCATTATGCTAATAGGCTAATTATCCCTAAATGTATCATTGTTTGCACAAGACTGATATGATAAACTAAAAATATATTATGAATGGATGCAGGTGGAAATTTACTTCAATGGAGACAGTGCGAGTGATTACAGTAATCCCAGGAATGAATTGCAAGCTCTGAATTATCTACTTGAAGCAATTGATAATTCATTGTCCGGGGACAAACACATGATGAAAAATATTATGCAGAATTTACGGGATGAAATAGTTGATAGGATCCATAAAGTTGGAAGCAGATTTGGTGAAGAGTTGGAATTTGTTGGATGTTCTAACACGGATAAAGAAAAGTGTCTTCTAGATTGGTCTGTCAATAATGGTGCAAGGACAAATTTGGATATAGCCTGTAAGTGCAATATTGTTAGCCATAATTTTTTGAATATCTTTCCCTTTATGATTAATTTAGTGAAATATGGAATTCAGTTGGTTACAATACTCATTCAAGTGATGGGGTTTTTTGTGTAAAAGAATAACTGAAGTTTAATACCAAAAACTTGTTCCTTTCCCCTGATTTTCATCATCTAGATATTGAAGGAGCAGGAAGAGGGGCCATTGCTACACAAGACCTAAAAGTAGGAGATATTGCTTTGGAGATTCCTGTGTCTATCATCATCTCAGAGGAGCTTGTCCATGAATCTAACCTGGTACACCATGTTGTGTAGTAAAAATTTTATTACTCACTGGCTTGCCATACCATTTCTTTGTATATTATGTAATCAGCTCAAGGGCAAATGGATAATCATGGTTTCTTGGAGGTAGTTCCATGTTCTCAATGAAATCAATGGGATTTCAACAGAGACAATGTTGCTCTTGTGGTGCATGAGGGAGAAGTACAACAAGAATTCAAGATTTATATTATTTTTTGAGACATTACCGGAGAAATTCAACACTGGTCAGTCTTTCATTAGCATTAGTTACTCTATAGAAATAACCTCTTTCCTTCTCTTTATTATTGTGTTTATGTTGTTTGATTTCTCAAACTCTTTGCCCATATGTTGTTGAATCGTAAAGTACAATTTGGATGTCGACATTGATTATCACCAAACTGGTTAAACTAGCGTAAAAACTAGTCCGAGTTTTAGTGTTTATGGTAAATAAGTCCTTTAACCTGTCATATATTGTGTCTCAAACAGTTGGTTAGTGTGTGATATATATTTAACATTGTCTGAAATGGACCTTGACCATTTGATTATATTTAAATGCAGGATTGAGCTTTGGAGTTGATGCTCTCGTGACGTTAGATGGAACATTGTTGTTAGAAGAAATTCTGCAGGCCAAAGAGGTACTCAGCCCTTTCATCTAATTGTAGACACATCATTTTACATTTAACAGTAATTTTCTGTAAATTACATGTAATACTATTCAAACTTCATGAAGTATCAGATGGTTTTCACACCAGCACTATGGAAGACAAATTTTGGCACAAAAATTTATTCATCATCGAAGTTTTTTGGCTTGCAGCAATTCTTCCCATTGCCAGTATGTTGATTATGCCGTGCATTGATCGAACATGCCATTTGAGCTACTATGCAATTAAAAAAATGAGTTTCTTGGAGACTAACAGCCATAATTTACAATAGCAATTGTGCGGACATATAAACATTGTAAAGCATGGCATAATACAGTTTCTTTTTGTTTCAGCACCTACGGGTTCAATATGAGGAGTTATTTCCTGCACTTTCCGATCTTCATCCTGACGTATTTCCGCCTGATTTGTACACATGGGAACACTTCTTATGGGCTTGTGAACTCTTTTACTCTAATAGCATGAAAGTTTTCTTCACTGATGGAAAGCTGAGGACCTGTTTAATTCCTGTTGCTGGCTTTCTCAATCACTCGGTCAGATAATTAATAAGTTTTCAATTGCTGTTTCTGTGACTCGCATGTCATAATTCAATTAAATGGCTATTAAAACCTGTATATTAACCGAATGGCTAACTAAACTCAATGAGGAAAACGGAAGTCAACTTTTTCATCCAAGCCCACCACATGAAAGAACCAAGACAGAGAAGAAGAATAAAGACTTAGAGAATATACTTATTTAATGAATTCCTGCAATATCACACGGCTAGTGATGGTTTATAGCTGATAGCAATTGTTTTCCTTCTTGTCAGGTATGCCCGCATGTATTGCGCTATGGAAGAATAGAAGCGAGTACACATACCTTGAGATTTCCTTTATCAAGAGCATGCCATGCGGGAGAACAGTGTTTTCTTGCCTATGGAAAGTTCTCCAGTTCACATTTGCTAACGTTCTATGGCTTCTTACCACAAGAAGACAACCCTTATGATGTTATTCCACTCGGTACTTCTCTTGATGTTTGTATTCTCTTGTTTACATGCCTACTATATTATTAAGAAAGGGTAAAACGGCGAGTAAATTAGCTTTGATCTTTTCGTCTTTTGTCTTTTGCTGTGTTTTATTCGTTATTCTTAAAATATCCTGAACAATAACAATTTTTTTTCTTTTGATTCAGTCTCTTTTTTCAGTTTTTTAACACCTCTCTACTCATGTACTAATAATACACTGCAATAATTTCTAATAAAGTATATCCGATGCCTTACACGCACGATGTGTGTATTTAGGTAGCATGTGACCAAGTGTTCCTGGAGTAACCATTTTTTGTTGATCTAATGCAGCTGTGTTTGTTTCCGACAACACCCCCTACTATAGTTGTGTTTTATCTCATCTTTCTAATATATCTTTTACCGTAAAGTAAAATCTTTTTTATTCCAGTCTCTCTTGATCTGTTTCCTTGTGTCTGAAATTCTCACTCTAGTTAATCATGAAATAAAAAGAACAACTTTTCATCCTTTAATTAAATTTAAGACATTACTCGCTTATGGATGTATCGCACATGGATGTAAACTCCTCAGCCCATATAGCCTCAATTCTTTCTAACTTATGTTCATTAAACATTGCGTGTCAGAGTTTGATAATTTGAAGGATGAAGATTGTGAAGATGGGCGAATCGCAACAGAAGTACCTACTCACATGGTTCGCGGCACATGGTATTCAAAAGACCACGGAATCTTTCAGTACGGGTTGCCGTCTCCGTTACTGGATATTCTACGTAGAGCTGGAAATCCGAACTGGCAATCAAGTGTCATTGTACATTCTCTAATCCTTACGACTCGTAGGACTACTCTAGTAACTACCCATCCAAGATATGCTTATTCATGAGTCATCTTTGCAATGCTTTTAGACAAAAGAAATCTTGGAAACGGAACTCATTGTCCTTAGAGACCTGAAGTGCACCTTTCAAGACATGATGGATGCCCTCGGGGACGAAAATGTTGATGACAGGTAAACACCAATGATCATGTGATGCCTATTTTTTAAAATAAAAAATAAAAGAAACCGAAGGACATATCATGAGAATAAGCGTTTCATCTATTAGGGA
>KV006925.1:83996-99504 GCA_001598015.1 Dorcoceras hygrometricum
TTTACTTTACGCACTTACATATTGCTTGTTATTCACTGTTCACAAGTTAATCGGTTTTATTCCGCACTTTTCAAGTTAACCGAGAAACTTGCATAAAACTGAGATACCTTAAGTCTGTTAACTCAGGCTTAAGTTAAGCTGTGCTTGTAAAACATTTTAAAAGATTTCAAAAATCGAAGGAGTTCATTCAAACTCCCCCCCTCCTCTGAACTCCTATTTACTTATTGATCCTATTTTTAGGACCATCAGTGTACTTACATGCAATTTGACTTCCAAAAGAAATTGTGGCCAATGTACAAATCCATGAAATTTTTGGGGCCAAATATATTAATAAACTAATAATTTTATTAATAAGGAGATAATTTATCTTTATTTCAAGTAAATTCTTAAAATATCGTGTTGCAAATATGAAGCACTGACAATTATGAACTATTTATAACATAAAATAATGCTGAAGGCCTCTATCTGAATAATGGAAAGCTGTGGGGGATGCCGCAAGCCAATTGGGAGTATTTGGTACAATAAAATCACCACATTCTAGTTGTTTATCTTATGTATACTTTTCAAAACTCAGGCATATTGATCTCTACAATTAAAATAGAAAAATTTTCTTATTATTACATATTAAAGAATGTCGAGTGCCTTAAGTTGAGTTAAATGTTCATGAGTTACAGTCATATCAGGTGACCTCCTAAGAATCTCTCATATGTCAAGCTGCTGACATTGCATCATTTGATCTGGTTGGTTAGGTGAACCGTAAAAGAGTGACGCCTGATTTTAAAAATAAATATTATCTTTGTTGTGGATAGGATCATTGGTAGGGGGAGATACGATTGATGTATAAGAGATATAAGACAACACCAGTGGTTAGACACACATCTCCCCTGATTCATGTACTTAACAGTCTCACCCTAAAGTGCACACTCCTAATTCATGTGCTTAACAGTCTAACCCTAAAGTACACAATAGTTGTACATTGTGTTGACACATGTATAAGTAAATGAAGTTGTATATTATTTAACAACTAATGATTTTGACATAATGATAAGTTTTTGGCTTTAACAATCAATATTCATAAAAGATATTGATATCACACTTATGACATTTCTACGAAAATATCAACTGGTAGATTTTAACTTATGACATTTCTATGAAAATATCAACCTGGGATGAAAATCTACCAATATTTCTAAAGTATATTGATCTAACAAATTTAAAATCCTAAAATGATCACGAATAATTGATTTAACATAAAATTTATTTACAATCATAAAATTATATATATAGAGACATTATTTGATGTGCATGAATCATTTTATTATTATATAATAGGGATGACAATTTTTCCCGCGGGTCTGGGGACCCGTGGGGAAAAACCGAAATGGGGCGGGTATGGGGAATATTTTATATCTCCGAATCAAATGAGGATGGGGATGGTAATAGCACCCCCATCCCCGAAATCCCCGTACCCGCCCCGATAATGTATGTGTATATATATATAATAAAAATAATACTACTATTATTATTTAATAAAAATCATATTACTATTCTTATTTCATACATATTCAGATGAATAAAAATCTTCCAAACTACGTAATAATCTAATAACATTTATTATGCATATATATATTGTTTTTTAATAATATATTATTTAGTAATAATAATATGGGGATGGGGATGGGGATCCTCGAATTATTCGGGGGCGGGGATGGTAATGACAAAACCGGTCCCGCCCCGTCCCGTTGCCATCCCAATTCCATAAGCACAAACTAATCTTGTTCATTTTCCCAATGAACTTTGATTGCAATATGATTTTATACACTCATTTATCAAACCCTCCCATATTTACTTTACATAAATAGATACTATATTTAATGTTCTTTTCATTGAAGCATAATTATGGGTTTGTCACACTCCATATCTATGTCCCTTTATATACATGAGAATAATAATAAAATCTATTGGATCATTTGTTTCTTACAACGTCACAAAAAAATTTGATTATGTTTATTCATAATAGTGCTATACGTGATTTTACGATTATTATGGTAAATATTGTGTTTATCTTTTAAATTGTGATACCAATTTTGGGTTTCCTTATATTGAGCATGTAAAATCATTTAACATGATCATTTAATTTGTATTAGCGGCTTCTTCTCATTAACATGAAATTTTGAATATATAAAATTTTCTGATTAACATGTTCTCGTATACGGATGTTTCTATAGAAATTGAACTATTAGTTTTTTCATTAAAAATAATTATATGTTGAAAGTTGTTCTCAGAAAGTATGTGGCTGAAAGTGATAGTACCAACACTGTAAAATGAACGGAAAAAAAATATTTTATCATGAAAATGAACTAGATTGGCATACATAATAAGGTTTCATCCTTACAAACAAAATAATATATCTATTCACCTGTATGAATTAAGATGAGGATTCAAAGATAGATGTTGTACATAGAGAGTACTACATTGTACCTTGTAGGAATTAAGACGAGGATTCAAAGATAGATGTTTGTAAAAGACATGTATATAGAGAGCTACTACATTGTACCTGAAGCACATTAAATAATCTCTATGAAGCATGGTATATAAGTCAAGGAAAAAATTAATTATTATGCAAGTTATATGTTCATTGCACCTTAACATAAATGTCTTAAGAAATATGAGATCATTTATTGCCAAAAAATTGTGTTTTGTTAGGTCGCGCTTACCACTAGATCAAAAATTATAATTATTAGTCAAATTGAAACTTTATTGTTTCATACATATGGTAGCTCATTGTGCATCTTTTGTGTGTGTTAGGATGATTCCAAGCAGGTAAATATTTAACTGTTTGTGTTGTCTCATATCCCTTAGATATCAATCTTATCATTTATCTTATAGAATTAGTCAGTGTTTGTTCAATCTCATTTTCCATGTTTGTACAATCTCATTTAAACTGATAATTTTCAGTGAGTATAATCCGAGACTCATATTTCAATTTTTCAATCTCAATCAACAACTTACTCAACTTAGTCCGTAAACTATATGATTCATCAAGCTATGCACAACTCTCTGTTAGATATTTGATTTCTCTTTGAATTCATCGAATGCTTGAGAAAGTTTCTTGTACTCGATAACCACATTAAATGTTGAGATTAAGTTGTTACATGTAAAATCAGTTTAGGAGAAATCAAATACCTCATCATCATCGAGGGTGTCAGCCATGAGACAGTGAACCTCCTCTTGCTCAGTATCTCTTGATGAGTCGCTTGAGCTTGACTCATCTGACTCTATTTCATCTTACTTGCTTTCGCTTTCTTCAGAAACTAGAACTTTCTGGCCTTGTTTATTCTTGAATGTCCACTTGTCATTTTTCAATTTTGAGTGATCTAATGTCTTCTTATCATCTTTCTATGGCCTTTTACACTCAAATGCAAAATGTTCTAGCCTGAAGCAAGTAAGTTCAGTAGAAGAAGAATCTTTCTTTTGAATAGAATTTTTGAGATTTTAAAATTTTGATGATTCTTCCTCAGAAATTTCCCAAACTTCTTGAAAACAATGGAAATTGCATCGTTGTTGAGTTGTTCAGCAGAATTTGATGGTGTTTCTACATTAACAGCAGCTAAGGCTAGGTAGGTTAGAACATTGATGGTTCAGCTTCTGATCAGATTTCCAGCTCAAACTCCTACGCTTCCAGATCACCAAATAGATTATGTAGTTCGAGCTTGTTGAGATTCTTAGACTCCTATATGCCCATCGTCTTCACGTCTCATTCTCTAGGTAGTGCTCTCATTACTTTCAAGGCAAGCTCTCTGTTGTTGTACTCCTTGCTCGGAGCGGCCAGCTCGATAACTATGATGTTAAACCTCTCAACAAAATTTTTTCATAGATTTGCCTTGTTTCATTTTGATTCTCCCGAACTTCTGCAGAGCTACTGCAATCTTTTTTCTTTGGTTTGATCATTTTCCTCGCAAAGTTGAGTCAGCTTTTCCCTGATCTCCTTGGCTATGGAACACATCTTGGTTTTGCTGAGCATGTTCTTGTCCAGCTTCTTGTAAAATCATCTTTAGCCTCATTGTCCAAGTTGTACTACCTTTTGTCCTCCGGTATGCACTCAAACCTGGGATTTTCTATATAATTAGGAGCACATGCAGTCACTACAATGGAAGTATTCACTTTTACAATCTTCAATGAGTTGCTTTACGATTTAAAAGATTGGAGTTTCATACTTACCACGAGCTATATTTTTTGCAAAATGGCAAGCGATCGATCCTATAATTGGTATCAGATCGAGGTTAAGGGTTTGAGTCTCCCAAGAAGTATATTTATATACTTATTATGGGGGAGGAATTGTTGAGTTAAGCGTGCATGTGTTAGAGTAGTACTAAGATGAGAGTAGTACTGAGATGGGTACCTCTTGGGAAGCTCTCGTGTATCAAGTCGTTGACGTTACGCCGCTTGATCTGGTTGGCTAGGTGGACCATAAAACAGTGATGTCAGATCTTAACGGGTAATACTATCTCTACTGGGAATAGAGTCGGGGTTAGGATAATGATAAGACTGACTTCTAAGGAAATGATGCAGTACCAACAGTAAGACGCGCACCTCCCTCGACTCATGGGCCTAACAACCTGACTCTAATGCCACAATAGGTGCATTCTATGTTGTCACATGTATAAGAAATAAAGTTGCACCTTGGATAATAGCTATAGCTTTTGACCTACTTGTAAGCACTTGATCCGATCAATTGGTATCAAATCCAAGGCAACAGGTTTGATTCTCATTGATTGCATGGAGTACCAGTATTGGGAGGGGATTGTTGCAGTATAATAATTGTTCGTGCTAGGTAGACGATCGAAATATGGCGCTTGAGTTACATACGGTTTAAAATATTAGAGTTGCACAGTTACCACTAGCTATAAATTTTGGTAAAGTGGCAAGCGCCGGGTTCTAAAAACTCTTAAAAAGTTCTTTTAATAATGTTTTGATTAAGACTATCTTAGTTACCAGGTTATGTCTGCGTTCTAGGTGATGTCTCAATATTAGGATCAAGCACTTACCACTAGGACAAAAACTATAGATGTTAGCCAAGTTGTAACTTTATTTCTTTATAATATTGCAGCGTAGAGTGTACCTATTGTGTGCGTTAGAGTTGAGCTGTTAGGTCCATGAGTCTGGGAGGTGCGTGTCTAACTGTTGGTGCTGTCTAAATTTCCTTAGAGATCAGTCTTACCATTCTCCTACTGCTCTATCCCTAGCAGAGATAGTATTATCCGTTAAGATCTAGCATCACACTTTTACAGTCCACATGGCCAACCAAATCAAGCGACGAACATCAGCAGCTCGACGTACGAGAACTTCCCAGGACGTCACCCATCCCAGAATTACTCTCAACCATGCACGCTTAACTCAACACTCAAACTACAATAAAATTGTGCAAAATGCAGCTCGATCTATTAGTGAACGAAAATAATAAGTAAATAGGTAAGAGATAAGATATTTGTTTATGAAAGTTCGAAGTCTAAAGTTCTACATCTTCCCTTGTTCCAACCTGAAACTATTTCTACTAGAATATTTTGATTAGATTAAACAACTTAACTAAACTCACGCAGCTCAGCACTCTACTAAACTGAACTCCTAGTACTCTCACACTGAACTGTCTGACTCTCAGTTTACAAATAGCACCCAAACTAATTGATTATCTATTCTTGTTTTCCAATCGGAACACAACGACTAAGTTCAAAGTATAAAGTTCTACATATTCCCATATTTCAAATTGGAAGTATTTCTACTAAAATATTTTATTCGATTAAACAATTTAACTAAACCCACTCAGCTCAGCACTCTACTAAACTAAACTCCTAGTACACTCACATTGAACTTAACAAACTGTCTCAGTCTACAAATAACACTCAAACTAACTGATTATATATTCTTGTTTTGGCCGATCTGATTCAGCTGAGCTGACACACTAGGCCTAATCTTGCTTCATTTGTAGCATCCGTAACTCCAATACTTCAAAACTCTCAGTATTTATAGGTTTGAGATCTAAGAATAATAAATATGAACGTTACTCTCAGCTGCTGGATTCTCGTACCTTTGTACTTGAGAAATTAATACATTTATTGCAGTATCTGAACTTCGTACATTCACATTAAAAGGCTATCTTTGTATTGAAGTACATATAGGTAACGCCCAGGAAATCCCTAAATCCACAATTATAGATCTTAATTTTTGAAGGGTTTAAGTTACTAATTTCAGTACCCTTCTTCAGCTTCAAATTTAGCGAATCTACTTTCGTTTGAGCTGATTTCAGATTAGAACATGAACCCGATTCGCAGGAGTTGGTCGATCGAATACTCTGTTCAGCCTATTTAAATTTGGTTTGATTTATGTCTACTTGTATACGAAGCGGTGCTTTCAAAGATATTTTAAATGGTGAGCTCATGTTTTCTGTTTCCTTTAAATACATGTATCATCACTTCACAATCACCACAATCAAACTATTTCAAAAAAATTCATTTTTAAAGCGGTGGAGAGCTCTCAACCAACCGACCGAAAATTCAACTCTTTCAAAGTGATTTTGGATCGCGCTTGTAAGTGATTCAACGCCGGAGAATTTCTGTTAGCTGTGTTCAGCAGTCGAGGCAAGTAAACTATGTTTCTTGCTGCACTTTCGAAAGCATATATTGATTTCCTGCTTGCATGTCTGTATGAGTTTAAAGGTTTGAGAAACGCTTTCGAAGTTTTTTTCGAACACAGAGTTGAGTTAAAGATGATTATTTTGAGAGAGTTTGGTTTGCCGAAATTTTGATTCAGAAAGGTTTGTTAGAAAATGTTTTAAGGCTTTTTTTAAAATACATTATAAACAAAAAAAATATATAAAAGTAATGTAATTTGGGAAGGTTTGCAAAACTAATGCAAACCTCCACCACAAATAGCGGATGATACAATTACATGCAGCGTCCGCTAATGACTGCAGCGAACGCTGCAGTTTTTTTTATTTTATTTAAATTAAATAAACTAAAAAAACTGCATCCTCCGCTGCACTGATCAACGGACCTTGAGATGCAACTCTTTTTTTATAAAATTTATTTAATTTTTTTTAAAAAAATATATTATTTCGTAAATTTGAAATCGATGTCATTTACGAGAAACTTTCATGTAATTATATATTATTTTTTAAGTTTTCAATTTTGATTCACTCATTTTTATGTTTCTCTCAACTCTCGAATACATGAGTGAATTGTGTGTGAGATTACAGTGTACCGCTCAATCTCTCGAAGATAGAATCTCACACAATGGGAAGTGCTCCTGTTTGAGCTGGTTTGCCATTGTCTTTCCAGAGCTTGTGTTGTGCGTTTTTCTGTGTTTACATTTTGGTTCGCACAATACTTCACTCTTCTTCTGCTTCTTCTTTTATTTTGTGCGCCTCACTCTCTCTTTCTTGTTCGGGCATACCCCATACTGTTTCTTTGCGCCTGATATATAAAGCCTCATGTTTGATTTGTCCATTGGACACAAAGTTGTAGCCGTTCTGAAAAGTCTTCTGTCATATTTGTACTTTGCGTCCTTTGACTTTTAATTCGTTGCAGGCTTTATTTGACTTGAGCTCTTTTCATCTGTGTTTCTGAAGCCTTTGCTAACTACGAGCTCTGTTTGCTTGTATTTGATGTGGACAAGTAAAAAAAACAATCAGTTTGAACCAATTAATTTGGTCTTCGTACATTATGTTCAAACTGCTTTGTTTGACTGAGCTTGTCTGTCCAGATCTGGTTCCACAGCTGGTATTTTCTTCAAGCTGGTTGCTCCTCATCTCTGGTTTATACTTGAGCAAATTACTCTGAGATGGTCTTTGCTTTGATATGTTCAAAGTTCTCTTCTTCGTCTTCTCTTGAACTGACCTGCTCTGTCCTTGTTCTATTCTTTCCTGCTTTTGTCTGCAGCTGAGCTGGCTTGTTCATTACACGGAGCAGGTTGTCTGCTCTAGAACACTTCAGGGCACTGAGCTTGTTCCCCAGCTTTACTCTATTCCCAACTGGTTTGTGAGATCAAAACTTCTCACAGATATCATATGGTCAGCTGGTTTCTCTGCTTCGAGCTGGTCTCCTTCAGTTCAAGCTAGTTTGTCCTTAACCAGCTGGGCTCTATTCTTCTCGTCGAGAGCCATTATGTGCTTGTTTGTTCACTTGGTCCATTCAGACACCTCATCCAAACCATCGGCAAGCACACCTTCTTTCACTGGTTGATCTGCAATCCAGCACCGGTGACTATATCCCATCTTCTTTGGGATATGATGATCAGTTCTAATTCACTCTTACCAAAGGCCTGAGACTCCCTATGACGAACTGGTCATAACCGTGCTCAGTGATCAGACGTGCAATTGATCACTGCTCTTGTATACGGCTCTGCACTTGAACACTTCTCTTGTACACTGCACTTGATCTGCGCTTGATCCGTTCTGCATTTCATCTCTCTGCACTTGAACTCTGCTCTGTAAATACTCTGCGCTTGATCTTCGTGCTGCTCCTGCTTGGTGTTCCCTGCATTTTGGAAGTAAACTACTGAACCAGCTTGGGCGTCTCCTTACTGTTCCAGCTAGATATCTTCGACCAGTTCAGCTCAGACGTCCCCTTACTGTTCCAGTTTGGATATCTTTAGGTCTAATCAGGCTTGCGCATGTCACGTAGAGCATTAGTACAATTGTAACACATTTTGTGTGAATCAAAACTTAGATTCTGATCTGTAAAAACAGATCCAACCAGTTTTTTCTTGAAATTTCTGGGATTTTTTGTAAGTAGCTTACAAGTAGCTTACTGTTCTTGTTTCTGGAATGTTTCCTTAGATATTTTAATTTTCTTCACACTAAGAAAATCTTCTAAGCTGTTAATCATTATTGAGCTAAGTCGCGATCTGTTTATTTTCCCTTAGTTGATTCTAAGTCACGATATGTTTACTTTCCCAGAACTGTTTATTATCCGTAATCTGTTTACTTTCCCGGAGCTGTTTATTACACATTATTTGATCTCTCACCCAGAGTTGTTTTACGCTCTGATTTTATTATCCAAGCCGAGTTGACTTTGTTTGACCATCATAATTCAGTCTGCTCATAGACTTTTCCTAATCTAAGTTTACCAAACAACCAAGATTTGATTTTCTATTCTAAGCTGGTTTACGCTCGTGTTCTTTCATACTCTGAGCTGAGCTGATTCAGCTTAGGTTCACTCTAAACTGATACAATAATTTCAAGTTTAATTCTTCTTTCTTTCAGCTTTGATTCGAAGGTATAACTCTAATATGTTCGAAGTTATAACCAATTTCAAGAGACAGTTCTTCAGTTTAGAGTTATGCTATTCATATTCGTTTCTATAGCTGGAGCTGATTTTAGTTTCTTCTTCGATTGAACTTCGATGAACTCCGAGTAGCTTTCGGACATCAAAAGAGTTTTAAAATATCAAACCATATATGAAAGCGATCTGTTTCAGATCAAAGAAAAGCAGTTTAAAGAAATTTTTACAGAAAGTTTAAAGGAAATACATTTCAAAAGTTTTGTGATTTATGACGGATAACAGACGGTCAACAGAGGGTGTGTGGTAATTGGTCGACGGACCGGAGTGCCCTATCAACAAAGGGTGTGTGGTAAATGATCGACGGATCGGAGTGCCCTGCAAACAGAGTGTGTGTGGTAATCGGTTGACGGATCGAAGTGCCCTGCCAACAGAGTCAAAGATTAGGACGTGTGGACAACTACAAAAGAGTCATTGGGTCCCGCTCCATCTGGAACCAGTTTAAACTTGATCAAGCGACTATGTCCTAAAAAAAGCTTTCGTTCACACTTCACTACAGAAAATAAGAACAGAGAACAAGGTTGTTTACAGCCACATAAATTGAGAAAAAATTATGTTAAAGTTACTTTCTTTAATACCAGTAAAGATTTTAAATGTTTCACGCATGTTCAGTTTATGCTTTCTCAGTTTTCAGTTCACTAGTCAGTGTTCAGCTTTCCAATATTCAGTTGTTCAACTTTCAAGTTCTATCAGCTTACGCTTTCAGTTTACAGTAAAAGCTATTTATATGCCTGTACTGACTGCCTTAGTTATTTCCAGATTTGCTTGCTTGGACCTCTAGGTTCACTAGTTTTCCTAAGTGCAGGTGATCAGATTTAGAGGTTGTTGGTTAGTTCGAGCTGAATCATATCGGGGGTTTATCGTGGAACCTGCGTTCGTGCTAGCCAGAATTCATAGGCTTTCGTTCAGTTCAGTTTTAAGTTAATTGAGTTCGTATCGAATTTGTATAAGATATTTCAGATACAGTTTTCCCAACCCGAGTGAAATCATTTTGTAACTGTTTGTTTGTTTTCCACACAGTTATAAACTATGAGTTGTTTTCCAGTTCAAAGTATGAAATTTCAATAATTTCGCAATTTAGTCCAAATATATTTGGTTAATTGTCTTTGTACCGAGTACAAATTTTGATTATCATTTAATTTGAACCTTCAATTTATTATAATTGCTATTCGTTGTCACAGTACACCGGGACTAGACCAACTTCTTCAGAGATTACGCCCAACTCTTGGACGAAATTCCTTATCCAAACCGCCTCTTTAGCAGCAGCTGATGCTGCGATGTACTCAGCCTCAGTGGTTGAATCCGCGATGGTGTCTTGTTTGGAACCCTTCCAAGAGACAGCACCACCATTGAGCATGAATACAAATCTAGAGGTCGACTTCGAATCGTCCACATCGCATTGTAAGCTAGAATCAGTGTAGCCTTTCAATTTTAGTTCACCATCCCCATAGACCATGAACAAATTCTTAGTCCTTCGTAAGTACTTAAGAATATCTTTAACGGCCTTCCAATGCATTTGGTTAATTGTCTTTGTACCGAGTACAAATTTTGATTATCATTCAATTCAAACCTTCAATTTATTATAATTGCTATTCGAAAAATATGGTTATTACCATATTTAGTATAATTAATACATTTTCATATCTTGAAAATTATACTCAACTATATATAATATTTTTTTGTTAATCTTAGAGCAAGTTATAGCTCTTTTCCGACTCTAAGATATTGGAATGGTGTAAAAAGAATATTTCACCACATTTATGGTGTGGGTTATCTTTCGAATCCACATAAACCTAAATCCAACAAGTTAGCTCATCTGATAATGTAGCTGATTTATTTACAAAGCATTGTCAATGTCAGCATTCAATAAACTGGTTTACAAGATAGGGATGTATCAGTTGATGGATTTCGGTTATTGAAATCAAGGGCAGCATCTATTACTATTTCCCCTTCATTAGGTTATTCCCACCGGATTTTACTAACATCGTTTTAACAATGAGCATAAGACTTCAATTAATCAATTAATTGGAGGGTTTATAAAGTTAGATTGGTCGATAATTATGATTGATGATAATTCTGTTCAAAGCTCTATCAGCATATGCCTTCCAAATGTGTTTGACTCAATTGTAGCTATAAATAAGGATCTTTTGTTGAGAAATAAGATAATTGGTTATCTCATTCATTTCTCTCCTTTTTTACTTGTGAACTATTAAATTTATGACAGGAGTCTTTTAAACATGGATCATGATTCAAAATTATCAATAGGAAAATACAGATTTTATCACCACCATTTATTTTTTCGGTAAACCACGTCAATGCAAATACGGTTCGTGTCAAGAATGGCAGCTGGGTATAGTTGAGAATTTACAAAATATTAATCTAAAGTTGTAGACTACTATCTCCAAAATAATAAAGATCAAGAATTAAAAAAAATTATGGTAACTATCTGGCGTCAAAATATCAAGTTTAAAATGAGGTCTCGTATTTGAGATTTAAATATAACGATTTTATCTCAAACTCGTCCTCGGTTCCCGACCAGAGAGTTACACCTCGTCACCCGAGGAGATTTAGATACACTTCTATAATTATCCAAGATTTGTTCTGCGGTGAGAGTGTTGATGAATGTTTCTGGTGATATCTAATTGTTGAGAAAGTATGAATGGTGAATTGCAACGGACTGGGGTGTTTATAGGGGAAGAGACCTCGATTGCGTGTACGTCACCTGGCCACTCATGACTGGGTATGGGTTTGTCGGTCTGTCCTGCACACGTAATCAGATCAATCAGAACTCAGTATAATCCTGACAACACACTACCCAGATTAATCATTATAAGGTATGGGCTGAGCAGTTTTTTTTGGGTCCTCCGGAAAATATAGATGATGCTCGGGAAAATGATAAGGACAGGTTTCCTCGGCGTCCGAGTAGAATCTCCTAGTTTCCTCCCCCCAAGGAGATACGGCGATGATCCCTACTCCACTTCCCGATTGACAAGAGGACCCGTGCATAAACATTTTCCACACAATTCTTTCCTGCGTATGTACTGTCTCGGTTATAAAATCGGCGTGTACTTGTGCTTTGATTGCTGTCCGAGGTTTAAACTTGATATCATATTCTTCGAGTTCAGTGACCCACTTTACCAGCCTGCCCGAGGTATCAGGGTGGTTGATTATATGCCATATTTCGCTATTGGTGAGCACGCTGATTGGATGGGAGAGGAAGTAGGACCTGAGACGTCGAGCAGTTATTACCAATGAAAGAACCAGTTTTTCCTGAATGGTATATCTTACCTCGGCTCCCTTTAAGGCATGGCTGACGAAATATATTGGTAAATGCTCTTTTCTTCTATTCGCACGAGGACTAAACTAATTGCCTCCTGAGAATTATTGCTAAATACACGGATATATCTTCTCCTTCTTGAGGTTTGTTGAGTATAGGGAGTTGCCGTAAATATTCTTTGAGTTCTTGGAACGCCCGTTCGCTACGCTCATCCCACTCGAAATTTTTAGCCTTCCGCAAAACTTTGAAAAAAGGTAGGCTCTTGTCCGCAGACCTTGATATGAATCGTGAAAGAGATATTATTATTCCAGTTAACTTTTGTACTTCTTGAATGTTCCGAGGAGAATTCATGGAGGTTATTGCCTGTACTTTCTCCGGGTTGGCCTCGATCCCTCTTCGGGTTCCATATATCCTAAGAATTTACCCGTTTTTATCCCGAACACACACTTCTTGGGGTTAAGCTTCAATCCATATTTATGCAGAGTATGAAAGGTTTCTTCAAGATCCCTTATGAAATCTCCTTCTTCTCGTGACTTGATTAAGATATCGTCCACATGGACTTCTCCATTCCTCCCGATCTGTTCCCGGAAGACTTTATCCATAGTCTTTGATAAGTAGCCCCCGCATTCTTGAGATCGAACGGCATAACAGTATAACAGTAAGTACCATCTTCAGTAATAAAACTAACCTGAAGTTTAGATTGTCGGCAGTGGATAACAATCTTTAAGACAGGCTTTGTTTAGATCCCTGAAGTCCACACACATTCGCCAATTTCCCGAAGCCTTTGGGACCAATACTACATTATACAGTCATGTTGGGAAGAGTACCTCTCGAATATGTCCAGATTTTAACAACTCACCGACTTGGTTCCTGATTACCGTGTCTTTCTCAGGCCCGAAGTGTCTATGCTTCTGGATGACAGGTTTAACCCCTGGAAGATTATTGAGACGATGCTCCATAACCTGTCGTTCTACCCCTGAGAGGTCGGCCGATGTCCATGCAAATATTTCCCTATTCTTTCTTAAGCATTGGATTAACAACACTGCCCTGCAGCTGCCAAGGTAATTTCTTCGCTATCTTCCTCAGTTGAGACCTGAGAACCCTCCTCGGCCAAATACACATCTTTACGAGTTGCTTCCCAAGGTCGCGACAAGTGTTGAGATTTTTGTGCCTTCTGATCTATACGGACTTCTTCCACATAGCATTTTCGTGCTATTTTTCTATCTCCAAGAACTTCCCCCACTTCCCTTGCCACAAGATACTTGATTCTGATGAAGGGCCGAAGCTACGGCCATAAAAACTGTCATAGCAGGACGTCCCAGGATAATGTTGTAAGAGGATGGTGCATCAATTATTGTGAACCCGATGATCCGTGTCTTTTTCTTTTCCCCGTTTCCTAATGACAACGGCAAGTATACTTCCCCTTCGGGTTGCAAAGAGTGCCCGATGAAACCGAACACAGGCGTTTTTATAGGACTAACAGGGTAGTCTCCCAGATCCATCTGTTCCATAGCTCTTTTAAACAATATATTCACGGAGCTTCCTAAATCAGTGAAGATGTGAGCTACGTCATAATTTGCGACCATGGCTCGTATGACGAGAGCATCATTATGCGTCTTAGCATCCTCTGGTAATTCATCCGAGCTAAAGGATATAGTGGGGCCACTCCGATCTTCCGCTGTTAACACCTGTATGTTTTCCAACCGGTGCTTGCCAGACTTCCTCGCCCTATTCGAATCTCCATCCATGGATCCTCTTGAAATCATAAGGGGAAATATGTGATCTACGTTGAATGTCTCTGAGCTCTTGGGAGGGTTCACCTTTCCTCCCTTCCTTCCTCTTCTCCTGATAATACCCATGTCGTTCCCGCTTTCTTTTTTATGGTAAATCTATGCAACCACCAACCAACAACTCTCTCATACCGGGATGAGTTTGTACTATACGTTCCAACTCCTGATCAAGGTGTCTACAACCATGAGTAGTGTGACCTTATTCCTTGTGAAAATTGCAAAATTTTTCAGACCGTGGTCTCTGGGGCCCTCCCTTGCTACTCCTCGGCCTCCGAATCAACTTTCTATCATCGCACATTTCTAGTGCCCTGATCTTACTGACTTTTAACGTTGCTTTTGACCCAATCTGCCCCAACAGAAGAGGTTCTTCGGGATGCTGTGATCGGGGATAAGGCATTTCCTGTTAGAGTAGATGCCCAACTAGCCAACTTGTGGCGTGTGGGTTTATAGACTCTTGTATGAAACAGTCTTCATATATGATATTCACATTCTTTCATATGGCGTTCTTTACTTTCATTATGTGTGTAATGATTTACAATTGCGTTGAGTAAAGACCTAGAATGCACTGAAGCGTATGTTAGATGTGATAGTGGGTATGACGGCTATCATGAAACACATCTAATAGTCGCTGTGTATTCTGAACATGTTCCTAGTCGATTGGACCGTCAAAATGAGGATAAAGCCGCCCGAGTTCGAGACTAGTATCTGCGATGCGAAGTACCATGTTTCATTGGTAGGGAACATTGTGATGTTCTGAGCATGCAGATAGATAGTGACCTGGTGATCTATCGAACTACCCTCGTTCGGACTTTCCAAGTGGTTACCATTTGTCGAGTGGATAAGTCCGAGGTCTTGGTTGTACTGATTAGTCCTCACGACTCGAAACGTCATTGAGATTCTACATGATAGGCGTCTCACTTTGACCCGTTTGCTGACTCTCTTGGGGTCATAAGGCGTCGGGATTGGGTGAGACCCCGATGCATGTAGGAGTCGATGCATCGTTGTCGAGGATTCACCGCTCGCAGACATGCGTGGATATCCTATGCTATCTGAGGAGATAATAGTATATAAATCTCTGGCCAGAGTACTAGAAGTGTTTTAGGTAA
>KV006926.1:25491-51989 GCA_001598015.1 Dorcoceras hygrometricum
TTTTTGAGCCAGATATTTCTTATCTCTTCTTCTCCAAACCCTCGTCGAGCCACTGTTCACCGAGACATTTCTTCCCTAGATCTTCGTTGTTTCCTGCCGAAGATTTGAGCGATTTCGGTGGCGCTGGGTTCCCTGTGAACTTTTCTTTCGATTGCTAACCATTTGAAGCTACAAAACGACCTTGGAGAAGATCGCGAAAGCTGCTGGTTTCTGGTCGTGAGTACTGCCGTGCCTTGTTCAAATTTGTGAGGTAGAATTTGTGGATTCGAGGTACGATTGAGTAGCCCTTAGGCTAACCATTTGAAGCTACAAAACGACCTTGGAGAAGATCGCGAAAGCTGCTGGTTTCTGGTCGTGAGTACTGCCGTGGCCTTGTTCAATTTGTGAGGTAGAATTTGTGGATTCGAGGTACGATTGAGCAGCCCTTAGCAGTATTGAGCGTGAACATGTTTATATTTCAATGTTGTGAAAACCGTGAGTTGCTGCTATGTGTTTACGTGGAACAGATTGATGGATTGATTGAGTTTTTCATTTTGTTGGCACGTATTATGAATTGTATGCATCTAGCATGGATATTGAATGGCATTCATGCATACATCTTGAGCCTGAATTGTCAGATTGATTCGATTACCTTTGGGTGCCACGTTGTGACTGGCCGACTGTTGAGTCATGTCCGAAAAGTCCAACGCTATCGTAGGAGCGGTGACTACCGGATACGAGTGTCTACCGCCGAGCTGTGATGGGCTGACGGGCCCCGATGATCACGGACCGATGATTTCCCGGTTGATAGACCGTGGTATAAAGGCTTGATTTAAGTTGCCATTTGATAGACTGGTCTAGCTATCCGACTTCTTGATAGCCCTCATGCATTCATAGCATTGATTTGTAGCATGTTGCATGTTTATCTGCTTTGATAGCTCTTCGTACTGAGGCTTGACCTCGTATTTGTTTCCTGCTTTGTCTTGCTGGGTCTGCGTGCCCATTTGCAGGAGTTTTAGGTAACCAAGCTGGGCAGAGTGGAAGTTCAGCTGGTCGATCCCCTCATCCCTGAGTCCCAGTTTATTTATGATATGTATTGAACCGGGGGATGCCCCGTGTTTTATTGTATTTGGGGATCTGTTTCTCGAATTGAATTATGTGGTTACTTGTGGTATTGAGTTTGAGCTAACTTCTATTTTGATTATCGAATATTTTGAATGAATGATTTGAAGTTCAGGCCAGTGTATTTCGAAAAATTTTTAAGCCCTGATTTTAAGCTTCCGTGATTATGCGCTTATTATGTGTTAATTGATAGTAATTAGCACGGGACCTGACACAATTGATCAGTGAACAGTGTGACAAGTAAGTAAATGCGTAATGTAAAAGTTAAGGGACAAAGTTTGTTTGTGGAAATTCGGATATAAATATCCTACGTCTCCCCTTCTTCCTTTTCAGGAAGGTTTCACTAGAAGATTTGATGCGTGCAGGCCTTCTACAAACACCCGATCACCGAGCCTCACTCCAGGTGAACTCCTAGCCACACCAAATACAAAGTGCAGACGCAACTGCTGAAAATAGGTAACGTAATGATGTTTTTCGAACTGCTTCACAAAGCCAGTTCGTTACAGACTCAATAAAATATGACAGTGAAATACAAATCTATGAAGTTGTAAATTCTCTGGTTTCTAAACAACGAAACACGATTCAAAAAGATTGAACCAGAAAATGACTCGAATGTAAATTTCTGTGAAGATCAACACTTATGTTCTTCGAGTTGTATGAGCTTCTTGAGAGTAACTTCAACAGATAGTAAGCTCGATAATGATTGAGATAGAAAAGTGGCAGAGTAACGGCAAGTGGTCGAGAGCGAAGAGTGTTTCTTCAAATCAAACTTCTGTTATTTATAGTCTTCGTTCACAACGGTCGTTTAGATCTGTAAAGGAAATAAAATCCCTTTTGAAGTTCTGAAAATCATGCAACCGTAATCTCTGCTCCACTACAAGGTAAATTGCACACCGTCAGAGCCAAAATGTCGTTTTCCATATTTGTGCAATCACCGTGTAATGACATCTGCAAATGTGTACTATTTACCCAAAATAGTACCGTCGTTGTCTCCTTAATTCCAGGCATATGTACGATTCAATCATCACCATTTATTTGCTCCAATTTGAATTGTGATTACGTTTGAATCGATTCGACGTTTGCGCCTGAAATCTTTCTTCGTTAACTAGTTCTTCCTCTCACAAAGATGATGACTTGTAGTTGTTGCAGCTGGAAAGATAATGTCAATTGATTCCATGCAACGCCTGATTGCTTCAACGTTTGAAATATTTTCTTGTTTGTATCAAAGTAACTCCAACGTGTGAGTGATAACCAACGTCTGAATCTACTCATTAATCATCGTTTGAATTCTAGGCAAAACCATACGCTGTCGTTTCAACTTATCTAAACGACGTAGTTTTGCAACTCGTTAATAAATACTCTGTCGTCTGAATGGTTGCGTCTGATATCAAATCAACATCTGAATCCTTACATAACCCATCGTCTGAATATCCTTTTGAGAGAAGTATCTTGCGTCTAAATACCCTACGACTGAAATACTCAACGTCTGAATCTTAGCGCAAAACCAAACGCTATCGTTTCAACTTATCTAAACGACGTAGTTTTGCGATACGCTAAAGCGTTTGAAACCCATTAAACTGTAGTCACGTCTGAAGAATAAATAGATTTCCAACGACTGATTCAAAAAGCACTGTAGCAAACTACTGAAAATAGATTTCCAACGAATGATTCTACCATCTGCTGATTACTAACCAATGATCTACATATGAATTGCTCTCACGACTGATATAAGAACTTGATACCAGAAACTGATAACTGTATATCTTCAACATCTGAAATAGAAACCCATCAACTGAATGCTTCAACTTTACTGATGAAATATTCTCGAATACCAAGATCTGATATTTAACAACTGAAATATACAATCCCAATATCTGACTGTTCAATTCAACATTTGAAAGCATTTTCCTCAACGTCTGAACTAATATCGAAAACCCAAGTCTGAGATACTCTGTCGTCTGAATATACTATGCTGTTAATTGCAACGGCTGAATGACCAGTAGTTACTTTGTATCAACACTTATCTTATTTCTTTTTATCACCAAAACTAATAAATTTTAGCCTAACACTTGCTGTTGTGATTTTGATTTGATGACTTAACTGATTTTCGAGGATGAAATCAATTTCTAGTATCTGTTAAGTATGATTTAATGGTTAATCAGCTTTTGGATTAAGACTTCACGGAAATTGTGATTTCTGGGTGCTCAGATTTAGACGTAGAGTGATCAGCAGTGAGAGGTTGGTGATCGAGTGAGATCTGTGTCGAATTTGGAGTCCAGCAGTTGCATTTCCCTATCGGGAAATGATTCCAGTGGTAATTCAGACTTGAGGATTCATCGCTGGAAGAAGATAGGCCAGCAGCGTTCTTGCGCGAGGTTTTGCGGGTATTCAGTAGTGAGTACTCAGCAGTAGTAAGATTCATATGTTGGTATTCAGTAGTAGCACGAACAGATGTCAACGCTAGTCAACTCAACAGTGACAGTGTAGCGAGAGGCAGCTGTTAGTGATAGTGCATGGGCGTGAGAAGTTGTCGCGAGTTAGTCAACAATGAGTTGACCGCTAGTAGTTAGCGCGTTCAGATGTCGCTAGCGAGAGATCTGTTTCAGCAGTATAAGCTATGCTTTGTTTTGACTAGTTGGCACGACGTCGTTTTCTATATGAGTTAGAAGGGCGTTGTGATATTTAAATTGATTCAGCAGTGAGCGAAAGCTGGAGCCAGCTTTGAGAGGGCTTTTGCCTTATTATAAGTAGATATCTGAATTGCTTATAACAGCAGGGGTTCGAGGATTTATATACCAAGTGCTGCCCAACACTTAGCGTATTTTAAACCTGATATTCCTCATCGTTTTCTCCAGTAAACCCTCGATAGTTACTGTTCATTCGAACCCTTCTTGATAAATTACCGTCGATTTCCGCCGTTGTTTGGAGCGAGACCGGTGGCGATGAGCTCGTCTTGAGTAGTTCTTTCGATTGATACCAGTTAGGTGGCCTGAGTCGATGCTGGAGAGAACACGAAGTAGCAGTGTTTATCGAACGTTTTTGCGAAGCTAGACTCGAGAGTTGTTGAGCTTTTTGGGAAGTTGATTTCGGCTGTTTTAAGCTTAGTTCTAGCTGTTAGAAGCTGCTTCGATAGTTAGAACCTATATTTGAGTTCTGACCGTAGGTAGTATTCTTTAGAAATTCAGTTGTGAACTAAGATATGAGATTCCTTAACAGATTTGAGCTCCAAGGAAGTCCCTGCTGTGTTGAACGTGACCAGCAAGGTAGAAATTTTGAGCAGGCTGTAATTTCTATGCCTGGTGAGATCTGTTGAGGTAGCGTACTGAGAATTGAAGGTACGAGTTGAACTTTTGTTAACAGCTTAGACATAGAGATCTAGTATTTGAGGCATGAAATCTGTGCTATATAATTTCTGTGTTTACGTGAACAGCTTGATTTGATTGATATGTTCTGTTTACATATTATATGAATGTTGAAATCAGATTTGAATTTCATGGCATTCATGCATACATATTGAGCCTTTGATCGATTGAGAACCTGAGATAGAGCCACGTTGTGACCGGCCGACAGATGTGTCGTGCCTGAAAGGTACAACTCTATCATCGGAGTGGTGACCGACTGATTGGTTGTGTCTGAATACCACCGAGCTGTGATGGCTTATGGGCCTGAAGATCACGGACCGATGATTTCCCCGATTGATACACTGTGAGTGTATAGAGGCTCGATTGAGATTACTGCCAGCTGATTAGCAGGCCTTGATGACCGATATTCTTTGACAGCCACATGCATTCATGACTTAGAATACTGTATGTTTATGATTTGCTGTTATATTAGTGCTCATTCGTACTGAGGCTTGACCTCGTATTCTTTTTCCTGCTTTTGTGTTGTTTGGGTCTGCGTTGCCCATTTGCGGGATCTTCAGATAACCAAGCTGGACAGATTGGAAATCAAGCTGATCGATCCCCATTTCCTTGACTCCCAGTTATTATTTTATTATGTATTGATCCAGGGGATGCCCTGAGGTTATTTGTATTTGGGGGATCATTGTTGAATTGAGTTGAGATTACCTGTTGTTGTATGAGTTTTGCTTTAACTCGTATTTTGATTATGACTATTTTGAAGATATGAATTGGTTCAGGCCCAACTTTATTTCGAAAAATTTTAGCCCTATTTTATGCTTCCGCGTTTATGTGTTTAATTGTGCTATCAATCCTTGTTATTTAACACAGGGCCTGACAGAAGCCAATCCTGGTCCAATTCCTGAAATTCCAGCTGTGGCTGAGGATGTTGTTGAGGTATTAAATCGATGCGATGTCAATTATGATGGATAAAAAAAATGGATCAACAAGAACACAACGATTTTATGTGGTTCACCTAAAAGTAGGCTACGTCCATGGAGCTACTGCAAATAATTTATTGGGAGAAATTCACAACGAGTGTACAACAACTCTCAATTTCTCACTATACCAACTCGAGTATAACCGAGAAAATAATTTCTCAAACTCACTCAAGAAAACCTCACAATATATATCTATATCTATATATATTTTTCTCTCTGTTTTTGGAATGGAGTTATTGAACAATGAGGGGCTCTATTTATAGAGCCCCCTGCACATCAATTTAGAAGGAAAAACGCGTTTCTTCATACTGCCAACTCCCACCTTCCTTTGAATAGTCAAATTTCAAAGTTTCCAACTTTCGTTGAATTGTGTTGCCAATCGTTCAATTGTGTTGCCAACTTTCGTTGAATAGTCAACAGATGTTTCTACCACTGCTGCTCAAGAAGAAAATGTGGAGTCTACTGAAGCAGTGGAAGCACTGGTTGTTAACAAGGAGCATTCCATTGTAGTCAGGTCTGAACCTGAACAACCAGCTCAACAGCCTATGACTTCTGCTGGTAAGGGTATTTTTGCTCCACTGGAGATTCAGGAAATCAACTGGGCTACGCATTTCCTGTCCAAGATAGACCCAGCTTTGAAGGGCAAAGAAATTCTTGAAGCTTATGCCCTGCCAAACCCAGTGGAGGAGCACTGTCTGTTGGTGCTCAACTTAGCTTGGGAAGATATGTCCAGCAATATGTGAATATGATAAGTGGGCACACTTCCGCACTGAGGTGAGGCTAAATAATGTAACGTCGATGACGCCCATTGAAACTTTGGATAAAGTAGAAAATGAGTTTATGTCATGGGCTGAGACAGAGCTGGTGTATGAATTGTTGGGGCGGAGGATGTTGGTGTTGTACAAGATGTATGAGATGGAGTTGAAGAAGAGGGTAGATGAGCATCAAGCAAACTTTGATCCAGGTGAGCCGTCTGCGAATTACGATCACATGTGTATTCGGTTTCTAGACCACGAGCTTAAGGTAATCGTAATCCAGCACAGGGCTCTGCGACTTCTAGCTGGTCTACCCCTTCTGGAAGCAGAGTTCTCAGTCACAGGTTCTACTTCAGATGATACTCTACGAATCACCTGCACTGTGGGACGCATAGTGTTTAGTCAAGGAACCGAAGCTCCAGATCCGGAGGCAGAGAAACATCCGACTAAGGAAGCGGAGCAGAGGATTCTTGCCATTGAGAATCAAGCTCACGAGGAAGAACAATCAACTCCAGAGGACAAAGAGACTGCAAGGACTGAGCAATCGGCTCAGGAGCAGATTGAGGAGATTAGTCGTGTTGTACAAAATGTGGATGAGACTGAGGCTCAGGCTCAGGAGGACAATGTTGAAAATCTCCCACCATTGTTCCAATATTTTGGAGAGGCTGAAGTTTCTTTGGAGCAACCGGCTCATGTGCAATAGGCTCAAGAAGAACCAGCTCAGGAAGCAAAGAAGGCAGAGGAGCGACAGGCTCAAGCTGGTTCCTCCCACTCTAGTCCAAGTCATTCAAGTTTCTCTATTCATTCTTCTGCCTTAGTTAGAAATAATGAGGACCGTCAGGGTCCCGGTCCTTCTTGTTTGCAGATGGTGAGGTATACAACAAATAAAAATAATAACAGCAAAGAAGACGAAGAAGATTTTTCCCAAGTGGTCCGTAGCCCATAAATTTTTCTAGACCCCAAGCTGCTTTTGATACCGCTTTGGAGTTTAAAGCAATGAAAAGAATCGTCGAGTCATTGGTTTCTAAAGTTGATATGGTAAGGGATACTCAGATATTCATGAAGCACGACTCTAATCTTCTACGGCGAGCTATCTACAGAAAGATGGATGAGGTGGTAACCAGCGTGAACACTTCTCATACTGCACTGGAAACCATCCTGGTTCGTCAATTCATAGATCATCGGCTGTAGGTCAATATTGAATTATATTTTGTGAAGATGCATCTGGCAGTGCTGGTTAATCACTTCAAAGAAATGAGTGATGCCAAAAAGGGGAAAGGACCAAGCAGCAAAAAGAGACGAATGTTGTAGGCTTTGGGGCGTAGATCTGTATTCGTGTGTTTCATTGATTTCGTATTTGAAAAAAGTTTTCAGTGTTAATAAAATCTTTTTTTCTGCATAAGTTTTGTCATCACCAAAAAAGGGCAAATTGTTGAAGTAACTTTGTAAGTTTTGGTGAAGACAAATAAAAGAGATTAATCAGTTCGAGGTATATTCGACCACATCAAGAAAGATTATACTGCATTGATTGTAGAAACCAGATCGGAGATAAGCTGGACAGAGCTAAGCTGTTGAAAAGACAAACCAGGTGAAGACAAATAAAAGAGATTAATCAGTTCGAGGTATATTCGACCACATCAAGAAAGATTATACTGCATTGATTGTAGAAACCAGATCGGAGATAAGCTGGACAGAGCTAAGCTGTTGAAAAGACAAACCAGCTCAAGCAGTTAACCAAGCTGGTTAAGGTCAAACCAGCTCAAAGGTTTTAACTAAGCTGGTTAAGGACAAACCAGATCAGGCAACAGAAACAAAATTAGAAGTGCAGAAAGTAGTTGGTCAGTTGAAAGAAGAGCAGATTGAATTCAGATCAGCTTAGAGAACAGAACAGCTCAGAACCAGATTAGAAGAGCAGTTCTACGAAGAAACCAGATCGGGAAACCAACTGAGCAAAGACAACTTAGAAAAATGGATTTCAGAACACTTTGAAGCATTCGTACAGATTGATGTGAAGTGTTTGACTTCTCTGTATCGAATTGTAGTCGTTGGAACTTGTTGGAGTTAATTTTATAAGTTTTGGTGAAGACATATAAAAGAAATTAATCAGCTCAGAAATACAAGATTTGGACGGAGCCTAGAGCATTGATTAGATAAAGCAGATCGGAGATAAGCTGGACAGAGCTAAGCTGGTTAAAGTCAAACCAGTTCAAAAACTTAGAGACTAGAGCAGCTGGTTAAGGAAAAACTAGCTCAGGCATTTTAGTTAAGCTGTTTTGAAGGAACAGAAACATATTGAAAATATATTAGTTTCGAAGAGCAGAGAATCCTATCAGAACAGCTAGAACAGTTTTTTTTGGAACAGTTGAGAAAACATCTCAGAGCACAAAGAGGTAGAACAGACCAGCTGGGAGACCAGTGTTGACAAACCAGCTCGGAGCAGAGTTGTTCTACATACGCTATCTCGTTACAGATGTAAGTGAACAAAAATTGTTATTTGGGTTAGAACAGAGCGAAGACAAAGATAGATTGGTGTTTTTAGCAGATTGGAATGGATTAGGTTAAACCAGATTAGAAGATCAGTTCAACGTACAGAAACTAGATCGCGAAACCAGCTAAGTAAGGACAACTTAGCAAAATGAATTTTTCAGAATACTTCGAGGTATCGTACAGATTTTTTTGACCTCTCTGTATTAATTTGTAGTCGTTGGAACTAGTTTAAGCTAATTCCAGATATACAGAGTTTTAGTTTAAACTGAAGACGACGCAAAGTATGCTAAAAGAGAAAATGCATTTAATGAGGATGTAGAATACAGTAAAAGCATTTAAGATGCCGCAGTCTTCACAATTTTGATACACATGACGTGTCTACTGATAACATTTATTACCATTGTGTATAAAGGATATAAATAGAAGAGCAGATCAGTTGCGAAAAAGCTCTCGATTATTGCTGCAACAACGAACCTACGTACTTTCAAGCTTTCATAAGCAAAAGAAGAGTTCATCTTCTTGAACCAGGTCACAGCTAGTGACGCATACATACATACTTCTTCCATAAATTTTTGTATCACAAAAATTTTGTAAACACACTCTGTAGTGTTGCGTTATTATTGTAGAATCATAAACAGATAGTGTTGAGAGCTAGAATAACGAAACAGCTTAGAGCTGTACCCATTGTATTTGCGAACCAGATCGTGGGTCTGTGTTCGCTGATTGAGTGCTAGGAGTTCTTGCAGCTGCTGGCTGTTGGATCGGGTTTGTACAAGGCATTGTATAAATCAAATCTTCTAGTGGAAATACTTCTCATTAAGGAAGAATGGGAGACGTAGGATATTTAACTCTAAACTTCCAGAAACAAACTCTCGACTATTATCTTTTACGTTTTTACACTTAACTGTTCACTATTGGATCGTGTTCGTTCCGCATAAAATATTTTATTACACAAGACAACAACTAATCACTAAGAACCCTCCAAGCTGGTAACTCATCTTAGAGGTTAGCTGCGAGATGTAAAATCTTTTGAAATTAATTTTGAAGAAAAATTAGCAAAGGATTTCATATACCTCCCCCCTGAACTCCCGAACTTGTTTTCCGATCCTAATAAGTTGTATCAGAGCTCGGAATCTCAGTGCTTTAACATATTTATCATTTGCATTTATTAAATATGTCAACTTCTCACAATAAGATTTCTATATTTTCCAAGGAGGAATACAATGTCTGGAAAATATGTACGCAAGCTCACCTGGCTGCTCAAGATGATGATATGTGGTTTGTGGTAACTGATGGCCCATGAAGATTAACACAGCAATAGCTATATATGATGGTGCGCCACAGTGGATTGAAAATCCAAGGATGGAGTGGACCTCCGAAGATAAAAATAAAGCAAATTTGGATAATGTTGCCAAGGACATCCTATACAAGATGCTAGACAAAAACATGTTTAGAGAAATCCAGACTTGCACAACTGCGAAGGAGATATGGGATAAGCTGACCCAGATCTGTGAGGGCAATGAGGAGACCAAGGAGAACAAGTTAACCATGGCCCTCCAGAAATTGGAACTGATCAAGATGAAGCCTGAAGAAACCATGGCAGAGTTCGATGAACGGTTTAGCTCGCTGGTGATTGAGCTAACCATACTGAGAAAAGATATAGAAACAGGGAGTTGGCCCTGAAGGTGATGCATTCGAACATGTTTAGAGAAATCCAGACTTGCACAACTGCGAAGGAGATATGGGATAAGCTGACCCAGATCTGTGAGGGCAATGAGGAGACCAAGGAGAACAAGTTAACCATGGCCCTCCAGAAATTGGAACTGATCAAGATGAAGCCTGAAGAAACCATGGCAGAGTTCGATGAACGGTTTAGCTCGCTGGTGATTGAGCTAACCATACTGAGAAAAGATATAGAAACAGGGAGTTGGCCCTGAAGGTGATGCATTCGTTGCCCAAGGAATGGGATGTCAAGACCATGACCATGCGAGAATCCAAGGACTTGAACAAGCTGGAGCTACACGACTTGTTCGCTAATTTGAACTGAGAAATGCAATCTGCTCTAAGTAAGATTGCAACTGAGAATGAAGAATTGAGAAACGGGTCACAGGAGATGCACAATGTGAATCGGCATTTAATTGATATTATAAGGTCCTGGACCAGGTCATCTGCTTCCCTTGATAAGCTGCACGGAGCTATGAAGCCATCTGGTGATAAAAACCAGATTGGGCTATGATAGCAAGGCAATGCAGCAGAGACCAGTTGTACCCCACAGCTGGATATGACAAAGTTTAAAACCATGAGCTTTGTAAGATCTAGCACGGGACCGCCCGAAGAGGCACAATCTGATAAGGTAAAGATAGTAATTAAGCCTCCGATCTGGCAAGGTAGATTTCACGGGCTGGGGTACGCTGCTCCTGAGAAGCCTCGTGAAAGCAGGCTAAAGAAAATAGTTGAACGGAGGAGGGGTAAACCCAAATCTGGTTGGAAAATTCAGACCAGTTTTCTCAAGAATTTACGAATGAGAGGCAGTACAGGCCCAGATATAATAAGCCCTGATCGAATTGCAAATATAATGCGTATCATACTTATTCAAGATCATAGAGAACACAAAAAAACACATATATTTTGTGGTCCACGCACTGGTAAAGTGGTTAAAATTATCCAAGTGTGGGTTCTGAAATGTCTAATCAAGCCAGGACCTAAATGAATCAAAGGGTATTTGTTTTATTTGTGATTGTAGGAACAACAAGTATCCAGACTGGAGCAATCAACGTGGTATCTAAATAGTGGATGTGCGAGGCACATGACTGGTGATGCCAAGCTGTTAACAGATATAATATCATGCAATGGACCCAAGATCACCTTTGGTGATAACTTAAATGGTAATACTGTGGGTAATGGTAAGCTTACCCATGGTAATTTTACCATCAACAACGTTCTCCTTGTTGAGAACTTGTGCTATAATCTGATCAGTATCAGTCAATTGTACGACAGTAACTACTCAGTTAAATTTCAAAAGCACACATGCATTATTCTGAATCCGGAAAGTCTGACCGTGCTGTTAGGTTATAGATCGAGGAATACCTACAAAATAGACTGGTCAGATCAGCCGCATACAGAACAAAATTTCCTTGTAGCTGACTCTTCAAAGATCTGGCTATGGCATCAGCGGATGAACAATATGAATTTCAAAACAATTGCCAATCTGAGTAAGCGTGAGTTAGTTGATGGCTTGCCCAAGTTAAAATTTTCAAAAGACAATGTTTTCTCTGCCTGTCAGCTGATAAAACATATAAAATCAACTTTTAAAAATCGAGGCAGTAATAAAACCTCACATAAGCTGGATCTTTTCATATGGATCTTTTCGGTCATACACCCGTTACAAACTTAGAGGGAATGAAATACACACTTGTCGTCGTTGATGATTTTTCTAAATTCACTTGGGTGTCGTTTTTAAAATTTAAAGATCAAACAGCCGACCAGCTAATCAAGCTCTTAAAACGTTTACAAAATGAACAATCTTGAAATGTCAACCGGATACGGAGTGACAGAGGACCAGAGATTTTGAATTTTAAACATTCCTCTTATCTGGATGATATTGGAGTAAAGTACGAGTTGTCTGCAGCTAGAACACCTCGGCAGAACGGGTTAGCTGAGCGTATAAATATAACTTTAAAAGAAGCTACTACATCGATGATTGCTGATTATGGTGTTTCAAAGAAATTTTGGGCTAAAGCAGTAAACACATCTTGCTATACTCATAACAAATCAATGATAAATAAGGAACATGGAATTACCCCATATGTGATCTGGAATGGCAAGAAACCTGATATTTCTTATTTCAGGGTGTTTGGATGCAGATGTTCTATCCATAACAATGGAAATACATATCTAAAAGCTTTCGATACTAAATCTGATGCATGTATATTTCTAGGATATTCAGCTATGAATAGAGCTTATACAGTTTTCAACAACAGGACGCTGACTGTTGAAGAATCAGCTCACGTGGTGTTCAATGAAACCAGCTTCAAATCATCATCAGCTTCCAAGCTAAATGACTTGTGCACTCGTCTGGAATCAACTAATCTGGATGAATCAAGTGATGATGAGGCACAGAAAAGATATCAAGCTTCTTATCAGCATGCACTAGACATGCGAATTACCAATGCAGATATTCAAGACCGTGTGCAAGCTGGTCTAGACCGGGTTCAAGCTGGTGGAAAACATGCACAAGCTGATGATCCAAATATAACAAGTGGCAACTCAAAAAGTGAAATTCAAGGACATTCAACAGGCATGCAGGGAGAACAGAATGAAGCATCAACCTCATATGGACTAGGTTTCCGGTGGAATAGGAATCATCCACCCGAGCTGGTCATCGGTAACCCTTCTGCACCTATTATGACATGAGTTCGGATGATGAACGAGTATTATAATTCTGCATTCATATCTCATATAGAGCCTAAGAAGGTAGAAGAGGCCTTAGTGGACCCAAGACGTATAGAAGCAATGCAGGAATAATTTAGTCAATTCGAACGTAGCATAGTATGGCATCTAGTTCCTAGACCTACTGACCAAAACATAATAGGTACTAAATGGGTATTTAGGAATAAATTAGATGAAAATGGCAACGTAGTTCGAAATAAGGCTAGGTTAGTGGCTCAATGATATAGATACAATGAATGAATAGATTTTGAGGAATCCTTCGCACCTGTAGCTAGACTAGAAGCCATTCAAATCTTTATTGCATACGTCGCATATAAGAACTTTAAAGTTTATCAAATGGATGTTAAGAGTGCGTTCTTAAACAGAATCCTGAATGAGGAAGTGTATGTCACACAACCTCCTGGCTTCGTAGATCATACCAGACCATAATACGTGTATAAGCTTGATAAAGCTTTGTATGGCCTAAAGCAAGCTCCTAGAGCTTGGTATGATACTTTGTCCATGTTCTTAATACATCATGATTTTGTTATCGGCTCTGTCGACAAGACATTATTTAAATTTGTTAAGAAAGATCATGTACTGTGGTACAGATTTATGTCAATGATATTATTTTTGGCTCGACTAATGTTAGGCTCGATGCTTTTAATAAAAAATTAAGCACACAAAACACGGAAGCTTAAAAAGGGGCTAAAAATTTTTCTTTTTGGCCTCACCTTAAAATACATCATTCAACATAGGCGTATATTCAAAATATGATTTTTAATAGAAGCCACAACATAAATACACCAACAAAAGCAAAATATATATACGCATGCCTCCAAATAAATCAAGTCAATATATACAACTACACAGGGCATTCCCTGGCACTAACTCGAGATAGCATATATATATAACTGGGAACCCACACCTGGGACTGCAACAGCTGCCTCACTCACGGACCTGAAAAAGGCCTGCAATGGACAACACACGGCCAAATTAGCCCCAAGGGAAACGCACGAGGTTAAACCTCAGTACGAAGAGCAATCAACAATAGCAAACAATAAAGCAAGAACAAGATGCGTGCAATGCATGAAGAAAGATACAACGCATTATCGGGGCTCATGGATAACTCAACAGCTAGGAATACAACATACACAGAAACGAATCAACAGAAGGAGGAAACAAAGCTCGCAGGAACATCTCAACAGCCGGAGGTACAAGGCTCGCAGAACAACTCCCCTGCTGGAAGTGCAAACAATAGTAGCCACGGAGCATGTGAGAGCGTGGTAGCTATCCACTCGTCTCAACACGCAGTACCAGAAGCAAAGATACAACAACTCAACCCGTTGTGCCCAACTCATGAGAGCGTGGTAGCTATCCACTCTTCTCATAGCGGCAACCACCCAACAGCAGGGAGAAGAGGAGCATGGTGGCTACCGCTCGTCCTCAATTAACCAAAAATAAATCTTCCTGGTACTAACAGGTCTTCGACAGAAAGACCAGCAGAAGATAACAAGGAAAGCTCACAATACGACACGGCTAGAAAAATATTACAAAGGAGCTCACTAACAAGGCACGGATAACAACAGATCACAAAGGAGCTCAACAACAGCAACGGCTAGCAAAATATCACAAAGGGCATAGGCTCAACTCACAGATTAGCTCGCAGATCACCAGGGAGGAGCTCAATATGCTATGCAGATGCATTACAATGCTCACATGAGGAGTATGCTTGCAATACAAATAAATACATACAACCGCATGCTATGAAATTCATGTAGAGCAGCACGACAATTAGAACAGTATACAGTACGCAAATCAGCTTAGGAAATCAGCATGCAGTACATAACAGCTCAAGCTACGGCTTACAATACACGAACAACACAGGCTACAGCATGCCATACACAACCCAGCAGCTAAGCTATTCAGCACGCATAAATATATTCCCATGCTTATCTCAAAGTTGTAGTACAAGCTCAGATTCGTATCTGTTTGTCAGTCCCGATGCACTAAATCATGGATTAATTATTCAATTAATTATAATTACACAGAAGCATTTAAAATATGGTCTAAAAATTTTTGTTTGGGCCTGAACAGAAACCGTCTCTTAAAAATACATTCATAGTCAAAATAGGATTTAACTCAAAATTCAATACATGAATAACAACAAATACAGGTAAGATACAAATCAAGATCCCCAAATACATAGTTCACGCAGGGCATCCCCTGGTTCAAGACATAATACATATAACTGAGACTCAGAACGGGGATCTACCAGCCGACGCTCCACTTAGTCCAGCTGGATTACCCGAAGCTCCTGCAAAGGCAATCACAGACCAAAGCAGCCCAAAAACGGGAAAATAAATGAGGTCAAACCTCAGTACGAAGAGCATCTAAAGTAACAAATATATCAGTCATGCAATATTTCAAACGTGCAATGCATGAGGGCTACCAAGAATCATCGGTAGGCAAGGCACAACGAATCAGCTATGCAGAATCAAATCCTGTGATATCCAGGTATGACAGATCAGCCACCCATCACAGTGTAGTGGTATTCAGGCATGACAACTCAGCCGGCCACCACATCAATATCAACGTTGGACCTTTCAGGCACGATGGCTCTGTCGGCCGATCACAACATGTAAAGGAATTCAGTTCACAATGGGATCAGGCTCAATATGTATGAGCATTTCACAGCAGAATCATGCTTATATAAATGCATATAACTCACATGCACACAGACAGATAAGAGCACATAATTAGCCTCAAAACAAGCAGTCCACACCAGCACACAGATCACAGCAATTCAACACGAAAGAAAGATTCCAAAGCTAATATTCAAGCTGCTAGATCCAGCTCAATTCGTACCTCAAATATCATTATGCGTACTACTTCAACAGATCATGCGAGAACACAGGGATACATGGCACCAGCAGCTTACTCAAATCTACTGCTCTACCAGCTCGCCAGAAATTCATCGAAAGATGCCTACAAGCTCAAATTCTAAAGCTCTAAAGGAACGAAAGAACTATCTATTGGAATTCTCAACAGTGCTAGAACACTGCAACCACTTCGCGCTCCCTCAACAAGTCGACTCAAGTCTCCAAACTGGTATCAATCAAAATATCTCAAAGATACGAGCTCAGCGCCACCAATCTTTCTCCAAACGGCGGCAATCGACAGAAAAAGGGTTCGAATGAACAGTAAGGGTTTTGAAGGCTCACAGGAAGAAGATAAGAAATATCGGGTCTCAAATTTCTCTAAGTGTTGATCGACACTGGTATATATATATATATAATCTCAAAGATACGAGCTCAGCGCCACCAATCTTTCTCCAAACGGCGGCAATCGACAGAAAAAGGGTTCGAATGAACAGTAAGGGTTTTGAAGGCTCACAGGAAGAAGATAAGAAATATCGGGTCTCAAATTTCTCTAAGTGTTGATCGACACTGGTATATATATATATATAAATCTTACAATCAACGCTACAGTGAAAGTCAAATACACAGATCAAAGCTGATACAAGCATTCAGATCTCAGCGCTACATCAGATCTTAGCTCTAACTCAGATCTGACCTCTCTACGCTATACTAGCACGCGATCACCTAACGACGTCGCGTAGGAGTCCCGCTCAAAACAAACAGATCCCACGTACACATAGACCCTCTCGCAGACATCCAAATCTAGTCAAATCTGAAAACATCAAACCATACTGGTCACCAAACTCACGAACCGAACCGGTCCACACAGTACCATTGACCAACACATGACTTCTCCAAGTTGACGCGCACATCTGCTCACACCCACTGAACAGATTTCACTCAACCAGCGTCAAATTTTCTATACGCCAAACAACATCTCATCACTCATACTCAACCCGCGCATACCCAGGTAATCCAAAACGACATAATTTCACTTCTCTATCAAGGCAACTCGCTCAAACACACGAGGGACAGATCTGGACACCCAGATCTTACTCAAATCTGAAAATAACGAACTGATCTACTCAAACACAAATCAAACTGATTCTCCCAGCGCCTCTAATTCACTCGCATGAGGTATACTCCAAATCTGAACTCTAGCGATAAACAATATACCAAATCTGTCCAGCGCTTCGCTCTCCCTTACTCAATTATACACACCCTGATGGATCTGGATAACAGATCCAGATCTGAGTTTTGAATTACACAAAACCTGTTATTATGTTTCTAACGTTTCTACTAAGTATGCAGATGTTAGCTGGAAATACAACAAGAGAAGTTGAATCAGATACCGTAGCAGAACAAGAGCTGAAAACAGTAAAACGCGTTTTCGGAGGCCTAAATGAAGGAATTTGGCCGAAAAGCAGCTTAGGTAATCAAACAAATTTTAATGAGTTGTGCTCGTTGGAACGTTCCGGAGGGAGTAGCACTGGTCTCATGCGAAAATATGCAAGTTGGTTCAGATGTGCGCAAAGATGGATCAGCTGGAGCAACTGAAGCAGCTGGTGCGCAAAGATGGAACAGCTGGAGAAAAGATAAAGTTCACAGCTGGTTTCATTTATCACTTAGACGGCAGCTGGATTAGCAATGGAGACGTCCAAACTTGAGTCAGTTGTTCATAATTAGACGGAGGCCAAATTAGACCAGCAGCTGTGATATTCGCTAAAGGAGAATATGGACCAGCTGGAGCGCTAAGGAGAAGATGGACCAGATGGAGAAATAAGTTGAACCAGCTGGAACATTAAGAATCAGCTGGGACGCTATGGACCAGCTGTTGCGTTAAGATGAAGAAAGACCAGCTGGAGAACAAATCAGATGTTGATCAGCTGGTGCGACAAAGATGTAATTCAGACGAATGCTACAGTAATTCAGCAACAAGCTACAGTGAATCAGTCGCAAGCTACAGTGAATCAGTCGCAAGCTACAGTAAATCAGTCGCAATCTACAGTGGATCATGTAATCAGTCGTTGACAGAATATGATTCAGTAGCTGCTGCGAAGACAAAGTTACACCAGCTGTTGCGCGTCAATGTACCAGCTGCTGGAAGTTAATAAACCAGCTGCTGGAAAACATGAATCAGCTGTTGCAAAGGAAATGGTTCAGCTGTTGCGCTAACAAGATGTATAAATTAGCTGCAGCGCAAAGAAGAGTTTGAAGCAGCTGTTGCGCTAAGGAAAAGCTATCAGCTGTTGGTATAGTTCAAAGATAAAGCAACAGCTGCTGGAATTTAGTTGTGGGAGAAACCAGCTGCTGGATAAAAGGCAAAATCACAAGATGAAAAAAAGTCTGCAAAAGAAAAGGACACAAGGACAACTCTTTGTCGGTACGTTAAGGAACACATTTCAACAGAAGAAAACTTGTGTCTAACGGGAAGAAATTTGAATAGTAATATATATACAAGGAGCACTGTTGAAGAAAGGGATTTTGGACAGATTAATTAACACAGTGAAAAATACAGAGGGAATAAAATTGGAGACAAAGCAGTAGACCGCCATTAGAGAGGAACGCATAACGAGTGTCTACTGCTGAGTCTCAATCAGCTATTGAAGAGCATTTTCCCAGTGTGTGAGATTTATGTTTCTGAGAGTTGAGCGGTCACTATAAAATCTCACACACACAGATTCACTCGCATATTTTGAGAGACGTGCGAAATTGATTAGCGAGTGAATCACAAACAAAAATCAGATCCCGTCCAAGCACGAAGACGATAAACTCTGTGTCTGTAGCCTTTCTCACACAGGCATAAAACAAGTGATTGAGTGCACGAAGTTGCGGCTGGTGTACATTGGTGTTGCTATGAGTTCACCTAGAGTGAGGCTCGGTGACTCATATTATAGTGAAACCTTCCTGAAGAAGGAAGAAGGGGAGATGTAGGAGATTGAGCTCCGAACTTCCAGAAACAATATCAGTGTAATGTATTCTTTTATTTACTTCCGCATATGCAATTTATTTTAGCATCGCATAACAGTTATCACACACGCACAGTAGCAGATTTCTGTAACAGAAATCTGCTTGCATTGAGTTTTAAAATTAGGATTCATTTCTGGTGTATTCCGCATGTTTTTATTACATGCCAGATCTGTATCTGATGCTCGATTTATGTTCAAGAATCGTGAGCTATTGTAGCTCCTTTTAAGCAGCGCAAAACTTTTATTTTTCAGTAGCAGCGCTCGATTTGCATTTATTTCCTTTGTTTTCGGTCCCAACTGTGACGCCCGAACCCAACGGGGCCACTAGATCAGGGTAAATAAAAATTTTCGAAACAAAAGAAGGACTGAAAGATAATTTGTTATAAGCTGTACTCCTTATAACCTCAAAAGAAGTAGAAACTCAAAGACAAAACTATCAAACACTGAATTGCGCGCCAACTGCTGAAACTTGTTTGCGGAAAAACAGAGTATATTATATAACTTTGCAATTACGATTTACAACAGCTGCTATTCTATGTAAATATACAACCATTGCAACTGATCTATTACAGTACATTCTAACTCAAAACAATACAACTGAGATACGGAAAACGTAGGCCTTGGATAAACACAACACCACCGAGCTGTATTTCAAGTTTCACCTTCTTTTTGTTCTCCAGCTGTCGCACCTGCACCATTTTAAAAGCTAGTGAGCCTAAAGGCTCAGCAAGTAAAACCCGAATAATAACAATTTTATAAAACGCAGGCAGACATCTGAACATACATAAATATTTCACAAACAATTCTTTCGTAATCTTAGAGACAGGGGAAAAATAGCCCAGCTCTTAACATCAATTTCTTTTCTTTAGATTATGGCATATAAGCTCCTCATGGTCCGTGTTGCACTTTGATCAAAATGACTTCCGATATCAGTTTTAGCATATAGCTCATATGAAAGGGCAGTCGACATCTAGACAACTGCTCACCCTTCTCCTTGGTGACCGTCAACTATCTATGCCACAATCTTAAAATAAACTTTGTTCCATTAACATCCTTTCGTAAAACTTTCTTTCTTAAAATCCTCGGGTTCCATCATCTAAAACTCTCGCTTCCATTTTTCAAAACTTACTGAGTATTGATTTCGACTTTGGAAACGTTACATTGATATAAGACCAGTCGGAAGAGAAACCAGTCGCAAAGAATAGGAACCAGTCCGCAAATTTTGGAAGGTTTCATACTAAGCCAAACGATGTCGTTCAAAGAAATTTGCCACGACAATAAAACCAGTCGCAAGAAATTAAACCAGTTGTAAGGAATAGAAATCCAGACGCAATGAATAGTACCAGTCGCAAGACTAATACCAGCTGAAATGAACAGTACATAGAAACGAATAGAGCAACTGCTGAACTATTACAACAAAATGCATCTGCTGGTGAACAGTGCATCTGCTGAATTTTAACTTAGTATTTGTAATATCAAAACAACAACTATACTATCAGCCGTTGCCTATCAAACCAGACTTCATACTGATTCAAATAACATCTACCGATTATACAGTTACCAAATTTTGATATTACAACTACTAAATTGAAGAACATTCATAAACATTCTGAGAATAAACTCGAATCCTCAGTACTTTAAAACATCATAATCTTTCTGGAAAACATTTGGAAGCATAAAAATATTATTTTCGAACCCATCTTTCTTTCCTTTTCATTCTAAATCATTTAAAACATGAACTTTAAACATACTGTTACACATACAAGCAAAAGACTCAGAAACAACAATATATGCTTCAAATGGTGAGTCAAAAATCAGCTTTTACTTTCCTTAAACAAAGCTTTGCGACAGCAACCGATTCCTGCAAAATTCTTCTCCTTAAACAACGCACGAACTTCTCTGAATATATTTTGAAGAACACCTCAAGATTTTTCTTTGCAAAATGATAAAGATCTTACTTTGAAAACAGGTTTTTATATGAAAGGGATTAGTGGCAAGCTACTTGTGAAATCAAGCTTGACACACTTATAAAATTTAGAAAAATTCCCTTCATATCATTTTAATTTGTAAAACACCAAACCTTTTTCAAAAGAAATCATTTGTCCTCCTTAAAATATTTTTCAATCGATTTAAAACCAGCTCATGCATCGCTCTTTGGAGTCGTCTGCTGGTACCAGCCGCAGCGCGTCTTTCTTTCTAAAATAAATAAATCAGCAAATACAGAACATTTAAAATTGCCAATTTGGCCCATAAAATCAATAAAATGCATAAATGTGGTCCTATAGATTTTGGGGCGTTACAACTCTACCCTCCTTATTGAAATTTCGTCCTTGAAATTTACATACCTAATAAATATGGGTAAAGACTTAGCATATCAGCTTCTTTTTCCCACGTTGCTTCTCGCTCCGACTGGTTGGACCATTTTATCTTAACCATAGGAATGCTATGGTTTCTTAATCTTCTAATTTCTCGGAGGAGAATTCTTTCTGGTCGCTCTTCATAACTTAAGTCCAGTGTTAACTGGATTGGTTCATGACTCAACACATGCGAAGGATTAGGAACATATTTCCTCAAAGCTGATACATGGAAAACATTGTGTACTGCTGCCAGCTGCGAGGGCAGTGCTAAAAGATAGGCTAAAGTTCCTATCTTCTCCAAAATCTCATATGGTCCAATATACCTTGGACTCAATTTCTCTTTCTTTCCAAAACGCATAACTCCTTTCATTGGAGCTATTCTCAAAAATACGTGATTAACTATCTCAAAATTCAGTTCCCTTCTTCGAATCTGCATAACTTTTCTGTCGATTTTGAGCAGCCTTCATTCTTTCTCTTATTTTTCTAACAGCTGCTGCTGTTTTCTCCACAACATCTGGTCCTAAACCAGCTCTTTCACCAACTTCATCCCAATGAAGTGGTGTTCTACACTTTCTGCCATAGAGAGCTTCATATGGAGCCATTTGAATCGAAGCTTGGAAACTGTTGTTGTAGGCAAACTCTACCAGTGGCAATTTCGAATCCCAACTTTCTGAAAAATCCACAATACAAGCTCTGAGCAAGTCTTCTAAAATCTGAATCACCCTTTTTGATTGTCCATCAGTCTGGGGGTGAAACGCAGTACTGAATGTCAGCTTTGAACCCATAGCCTTGTGTAGACTTTTCCAAAATGCTGATGTAAACTTAGGATCTCTATCTGATACAATGGAAACTGGAACACCATGTAGCCTCACTATTTCCTTAACATACAATTCTGCGTATCTGCTCACCTCATATATTGTTTTAACTGGTAAGAAATGAGCATACTTAGTGAGTCTATCAATTATAACCCAAATGGAGTTATATCCTTGAGCAGTCCTTGGTAATCCAGTCACAAAATCCATCACTATACATTCCCACTTCCATTCTGGAATAGGCAGTTGTGAGGATTGAGAATTTGGATTAGTGGTTAATTGTTTTGATTTGGGATTAATCACGTGTTTTTGAGGTTCCTGCTGAATTTGTGAGCGTCGCGTTAATTTTGGAGAAAACTGGCAGCAGCAAGTTACTGTAGCTCGTGCTGGTGAATTCTGAATCAACATAGATGACGTCAGCGTGACGCAAGGAGAGCTGCTGGTTTTGGTTTTGAAGTTTGAAGTTGCTGCTGGCAGACGTTGCGCGTAGCGTGAGATTGAGCGAGGAAGTGACACGCGTTGGTCAACATTTTGGAGTGTTGACTATTGATTTCAGCAGAGGCGCTTGTGAACAGTGATCAGCTGATGGTTCGTGGAATCAGTCGCGAGAGCTATCGATAGATATGATGACGTAGGCGTGATGTATTCCTTACTGCTGGTAGTAGTTTGCGTTGTGTTGGTTGCTGCTGATCAGCAGGCACGCTTATGCAAGAGCGTTGAGAAGCGGCGTCGTTTGATTAAGTGGAAACGCTGCGTTTTGGAGCTTTGTGTTTAGAGATCAGCTGTTGGCAGCTTTGCTTGCGTAACCAAAGTGGCGTCGTTTTGGATTAGTAGATGCGTCGTCGTTTTGAGTGTTTTCTCGCGACCAGCAGATAGATTGTTTTGAAGCGAGAGCTGTTGTCAGCTGGTTTTTTCTACGGTGTCGTTTTGAAGGTTTTTGTGCGATTGTTGTTTAGTTGTTGCTGCTGAATTTTACGTAAAGAAAAGAGAAGATTGCTGCTGATAGACTTCTGCTGAACACTTTGATGGATCTTAGTGAATCAGCAGGCGAGGATTGAAGAGGTATTTATAGTAGTGTTGATCGACACTTAGATTTATTTTGAGCCAGATATATCTTATCTCTTCTTCTCCAAACCCTCGTCGAGCTAATGTTCATCGAGACATTTCTTCCCTAGATTTCCATCGCACCCGGCCTTTGTTTTTGGAGATCTTTGTGGCGCTGAATTCCCCTTGCTTAGCTCTTTCGTTTGCTACCCTTTTGAGACGATTGAATTGCGCTGGAAGTGAAAACGCGAAGCTGCTGGACTTCGAAGCTTTTGAGAGCAGTCTGTGCTTGCGTTCTTCTGCTAGCGTGAGCTTTTGGGTGAGCAATTCTTGTGGTTTAAGCTCGGTTTTTAGTAGTTAATGCCTGCGTAGAAGTGTAAGATTAAAGTATGCTTCTGGCCGTAGGATTAGCGTGTTGTGTAGCTGAATTGAGCTAAGATATTAGCTATGTTGTAACAGATTTCAGCTTCCAGGAAGTGTCCTGCTGCGTGATTTGAGCCAGGAGGAGTCTGTAGGTAATTCGAAGGAGGAAAGGTACGATTGAGCGGCTCCTTAGCAGTTGAGCATGAACATGTCTATCTTTTCAGTGTTGTGATTTGCTGTTATGTGGCTTACGTGATTTTAGATGATGGGATTGAATGAATTCTGTTCTGTTTCACGTAATGTAAACTGTATGTATTGAGAATTGAAATTGAACGACATTCATTGCCTACATCTTGAGCCTGAATTGATAAATTGATTTGATTACCTGATTGGGTGCCACGTTGTGACTGGCCGACTGTTGACTCGTGTTCAAGAAGTCCAACGCTATCGTCGGAGCGGTGACTACCGGATGCGAGTGTCTACCGCCGAGCTGTGATGGGCTGATGGGCCCCGATGATCACGGACCGATGATTTCCACCGGCTGATTGGCTGCGTGTGGTATAGAGGCTTGATTTGAGTTGCCAGTTGATAGACTGGTCTAGCTATCCGATTTCTTGATAGCCCTCATGCATTCATAGCATTGATTTGTATCATGTTGCATGTTTATCTGCTTTGATAGCTCTTCGTACTGAGGCTTGACCTCGTACTTGTTTCCTACTTTTGTTTTGTTTGGGTCTGTGTTGCCCATTTGCAGGAGCACTAGGTAATCAAGCTGGACCGAGTGGAAGTTCAGCTGGTCGATCTCCGCATCCCTGAGTCCCAGTTTATTTATGATATGTATTGAACCGGGGGATGCCCCGTGTTATCATGTATTTGGGATCTGTCTTTTGAATTGATTTTTATGGTTACTTGTTGTATGAGTTTGAGTTAACTCATATTTTGAGTATTGAATATTTTGAATGTATGATTTGAAGTTCAGGCCCTTAATATTTAGAAAAATTTTTAAGCCCTGATTTTAAGCTTCCGTGTTTATGCGCTTATTATGTGTTAATTGTTAGTCTTTAGCACGGGGCCTGACATTTTTGGTATCAGAGCTTAAACTGGGATAAGCTCGATTTCTTTTGATCACACTCGAGTCTAGGCACAGAGTTTTGATTTGATTTTGATTGTCTCTGTGACTTATGTGATCTATTATCTACCTTGTTATTATATCTGCTGTGAGATCTTACCTCTAGGCTTGATTAGATGCCGCCGAGACGTGGAGGAGGTAGGATGACTAGACGTTCTGAGGAGGAGTCTAGAGCAGGTAGTGATGATGACGCCCAGGTGGAGGACGTCACTAGGCAGATAGGTGGAATGGAGTTAGTCTTAGCCCGATTTCAGCGGACGAACCCACCGACGTTGGCCGGTACTGAGGGTGGCGCTAGGGCCGAGGCGTGGCTTGTTCAGATGGAGGAGCTATTTGATACCCTGGAGTACGCCCCAGAAAAGAGACTGAAGTTGGCAGTGCTGCAGCTACGAGATGATGCTCAGCGCTGGTGGAGGAGTACTTCGAGGATGCTTCGAGATAGTGGGACGATGCTCACTTGGGATGTTTTCTGCGAGGCTTTTCGACGCGAATACACCCCAGAGTCCTACTTCGCTAGCCAGGAACGTGAGTTTGATAACCTAAAACAAGGTGATATGCATGTGGCCGAATATGCGAGGCGGTTTTCTGCGCTTCTAGTGTACATGCCAGCTGTGGCGAACCAAGAGCGAACGAAGAGGAACAAGTTTTTGAAGGGCTTGAGACCTGACCTGTATCGGATGGTGCTGTCTGGGTCCCCGGCGACTTTTATGGACGCTGTGAACAATGCAGTGGATATCGAGGAGAGTTTGATGGATCCTGAGGCTCCAGTGCATCAGACGACCGCACGTGCTTCTCATCCAGCTCAGGCGGTGTCGCAGTCGTATCAGTCTCCGCAAGGGTCACAGCAGTCAAGTCGCCAGCAGTTTAGACCTAGAGGGAAGCAGTTCAAGAAGAAGGGCCATTCGAGTTCTTCTGGTTCCGTGAGCTCTGGTTCTGGCAGTGGGTCTGGTAGCGGTTCTGGAGGCGGATTTTGTAGTCAGTGCGGAGGGAGGCATGAGACTTCGCAGTGTCGAGGAGTCCGAGGACTCTGCCACCTTTGTGGTCAGCCGGGACACTTCGCTAGAGCGTGTCCTTCGATTGGAGGGCGGTCTATTGGTCAGTCGCAGCAGGGTTCCGCTAGTGGTTCTTCTCAGCAACAGCAGCCTTTTGCTCAGTCCCAGCGACCTAGTTTTCATCCTCGTGAGCAGTCGCGTTTTGGAGGACCTTCCCGACCCCCGTTTCAGATTCCCCAGCAGGCGCAGGCGAACGCCTTGACAGGAGATCAGGCTGAGGAGACTCCGGGCATGGTGATTAGACGAACATGCTCTATTTATGATTATCCTACTAGAGTTTTGTTTGACACTGGTGCATCACACTCTTTCATATCTGAGATGTTTGTGTTTGAGCGTGGGTTGAGTTCTTCCCCACCGTGTGATGTTGTTTCTGTGTCTACTCCTGCTGGTGTGAACCTGTGGTCTCGAGAGGTAGTAGTAGATTGCCTGATTAGGTTTGATGAGCATGTTTTGGTGACCAACTTGATTGTGTTGGGATTAGAGATTTCGACTGTATTTTGGGAATGGACGTGTATCTAGCTATAAGGCTACCGTTGATTGCTTCCATGGTGTGGTGAGATTTCTCCCTGATACGGGTGAGAGGTGGGATTTCTACGACACGGATTCGAGGTCGAAGATTCCCCTAGTATCCGCTATGGAGATGTTTAGCCTGCTATCGCTAGGTAATGCAGGATTCATGATTTATGCACTTGATAGTTCCCAGGAGCAGTCGATTAGAGTTGAGTGACATCCCCGTTGTTC
>KV006926.1:61051-77305 GCA_001598015.1 Dorcoceras hygrometricum
TAACACGCGTCACTTCCTCGTTCAATCTCGCGCTAAACGCAAAATCTACCAGCAGCAACTTCAACTCTAACTAAAACCAGCAGACCTTCATACGTCACGCTGACGACATCGCTGCTGATTCAAAATTCACCAGCACGAGCTACAGTAACCTGCTGCTGCCAGCTTTCTCCAAAATCAACGCTACAGCAACTTCGACCAAAAATCGATAATTCTCATTTCTTAAACTAACGATACAGCTTTCGAAAATCAGCAGAAACTTCAATCCTTTTGCAAATTCCTCAAATCACACGAGATTATTTCCAAATCAAATCAATTAATCACTAATCCAAATTCTCAATCCTCACACCCTATGAATGGTTCATAGTTTGAAGAAATTATAATTGTATTGAACGTTTCCCGACCTAATTTTATTCTTCCGCTGCCTCGCCGGGAGACGGGATCCGGATCCGCCACGGTTCCCCAACACTTAGAATACACTAAGATGTCATCAATAAATACAACTACAAAATGGTCCAGAAATGGTTGAAAGACCCTATTCATTAAATCCATAAAAGCTGATGGATCATTCGTAAGTCCAAAAGGCATAACCAAAAATTCATAATGGCCATACCTAGTTCTAAAAGCTGTCTTGTAAACATCAGCTGCCTTAATCATTTATTGATGGTATCCAGACCTCAAGTCGATCTTAGAAAATACTACTGACCCTTTCAACTGGTCGAACAGATCTTCTATCCTAGGTAATGGATACTTATTCTTAATTGTCAATTTATTTAACTCTCTGTAATCTATACATAACCTCATACTTCCATCCTTCTTCTTAACAAATAAAACAGGGCTCCCCAAGGGGAAGTACTTGGTCTTATAAACCCCTTTTCCAACAGATCTTGTATTTGTTCTTTCAGTTCTTTCATTTCTGATGGAGCTAATCTATATGGTGGTCTAGATACTGGAGCAGCTCCTGGAATTAGATCAATTGAAAATTCTAACTCCATGTCCGGTGGTAATCCCTGGATATCTTCTGGAAAAACCTCAGGGAATTCATTTGCTACTTCTACAGTTGACAGTTGGGGTCTATCAGTCGCAACTAAAGATGATATAACTCGGGGAACTTTATCAACATGTTTGGCTAAAAACTTGAATGACTTTCCTACTGGTGGGTTAATCTCGACTGTTCGTAGCTTAAAGTCAATTACTACCCCATGCTTAGTTAGCCAATCTATTCCCAAAATCATATCAAATTCTGGCATCGGTAACACAATCAAATCAGAAGTAATCTTATGTCCTTGAAGTTTGAGTTCTAAACTTCTAAACAATTCGTGCGATACCAACTTCTCCCCTGATGGTACCGACACACAATAACCTATGATTACTTGCTCCGGCTGGATAGGCAGTTTCTTAACAAACTCAGCAGCAATAAATGAATGCGTAGCTCCTGAATCTATCAAAGCTAGAGAAGGAAATCCAGCTATCGAAATTTCACCTGTGACCACTGTCGAGTCTGGAGGAGCTTGTTCAGCTGTCATAACAAAAGCTCTGCTGGTCACCAGTTGTTTGATCTTTGGACAATTCTTCAAAATATGTCTAGGCATTCCACATTTATAGCTGACGTTTTGTCCAAGTCTGCATTGCCCCAAATAATTCTTATGGCATTTAGGACATTCTGTTCTAATATTACCAGCAGGAACAGAGCTTATAGGTTGAATCTGTTGAGGCTTTTGCTCCTGAGGCCTCTGCTGGTTCTTGTTCTGTTTCTTGAATGGCCTCTGGTCCTTCTGCTGAAAGGCTTGTCTCTTTTGCTGCATTTCTTCATCAAGATCCTTCCAATCCCTTTCCACTTGCAGGGCTCTATCCACTGCTTCTCTGTAAGTCCTTGGCACAGATAGCCTAACATTCATTTTGAACATAGGCTTCAATCCTTCAATGAAATGATTCAGTTTCTCCTCTGGATCTCTTCCAATCAATGGCACAAAGTAGCACCCTCATTCAAATCACGTGCATATTCTTGCACAGTTGAACTTCCTTGTTTAAGGGTCAAGAAATCCCTTTTCAACTCAGACCTTTTACCAGCTGGGAAGTATTTTTCAAAGAACACTTTCTTAAAATCTGCCCAAGATAAATTCAGTAGATCCACAGACAATTTGGCTCCTTCCCACCAAATCATCGCATCTTCCCTTAACATGTATATAGCGCACCTTGGCCTATCTAAATCAGACATTTTGAGGTACTCAAAAATAACCTCCATGGATTTAATCCAGCTCTCCGCAACTAGTGGATCAGTAGTACCACTAAATTCCTTAGGTTTCTGTCGTCTGAACTTCTCCTGGGGATCATCATTACTTGGTCCCCTACTGCTAGAAGATTTTCCATTGCCTCTATTATTTTGCTCTACTAGCAGTCGTAACAATTGAGTGATATTAGCATTATTATCACTATCAGTTTCTTCTAAAGGAATACTTCTTCTAGTTCTTCCTCTTCCTGCCATTCTATATTCTATAGCCCGTAATCCACCACATACATATATCAGAACATGCTAAATAATTTAAAGACAATGCTCTGAAAATAAACTCACAACATAGAAGAAAAGACGATGAACTTTGATCCAGCTGTTGGTGCGTGTGTTTATCTCAGGAACGTTGCTCTGATACCATGTTGTGACGCCAGAACCCAACGGGGCGACGAGATCGGGGTAAATAAAAATTTTCGAAACAAAAGAAGGACTGAAAGATAATTTGTTATAAGCTGTACTCCTTATAACCTCAAAAGAAGTAGAAACTCAAAGACAAAACTATCAAACACTGAATTGCGCGCCAACTGCTGAAACTTGTTTGCGGAAAAACAGAGCATATTATATAACTTTGCAATTGCGATTTACAACAGCTGCTATTCTATGTAAATATACAACCGTTTCAACTTATCTATTACAGTACATTCTAACTCAAAACAATACAACTGAGACACGGAAAACGTAGGCCTTGGATAAACACAACACCACCCAGTAGCTGTATTTCAAGTTTCACCTTCTGTTCGTTCTCCAGCTGTCGCACCTGCACCATTTTAAAAGCTAGTGAGCCTAAAGGCTCAGCAAGTAAACATTTTCATAAAACGCAGGCAGACATCTGAACATACATAAACATTTCACAAACAATTCTTTCGTAATCTTAGAGACAGGGGAAAAATAGCCTAGCTCTTAACATCAATTCTTTTCTTTAGATTATGACATATAAGCTCCTCATGGTCCGTGTTGCACTTTGATCAAAATGACTTCCGATATCAGTTTTAGCATATAGCTCATATGAAAGGGCAGTCGAAATCTAGACAACTGCTCACCCTTCTCCTTGGTGACCGTCAACTATCTATGCCACAATCTTAAAATAAACTTTGTTCCATTAACATCCTTTCGTAAACTTTCTTTCTTAAAATCCTCGGGTTCCATCATCTAAAACTCTCGCTTCCATTTTTCAAAACTTTACTGAGTATTGAGTTCGACTTTGGAAACGTTACATTGATATAGGACCAGTCGGAAGAGAAACCAGTCGCTATAAAATCAGGCATAGTGAACAGTACCAGTTGCAACGAATAGGAACCAGTCGCAAGACAAGAACCAGTTGCAAGGTCTTATTTTAAACAAAACGGCGTCGTTAGTGCAAGAAAAGTGCTAACATACGTAAAACCAGCTGCAAAGTTTGTTTTAAATGAAACGACGTCGTTAGCATATTGACCAGCCGTAGGAAAAATGTTAACAACCAGCCGCAATGAACAGTAGAAATCAGACGTAAATTTTGGAAGGTTTCATACTAAGCAAAATGATGTCGTTCAAAGAAATTTGTCACGACAATAAAACCAGTCGCAAGAAATTAAACCAGTTGTAAGGAATAGAAATCCAGACGCAATGAATAGTACCAGTCGCAAGACTAATACCAGCTGAAATGAACAGTACTTAGAAACGAATAGAGAAACTGCGGAACTATTACAACAAAATGCATCTGCTGGTGAACAGTGCATCTGCTAAATTTTAACTTAGTATTTGTAATATCAAAACAACAACTATACTATCAGCCGTTGCCTATCAAACCAGACTTCATACTGATTCAACTAACATCTAACGATTATACAGTTATCAAATTCTGATATTACAACTATTAAATTGAAGAACATTCATAAACATTCTGAGAATAAACTCGAATCCTCGGTACTTTAAAACATCATAATCTTTCTGGAAAACATTTGGAAGCATAAAAATATTATTTTCGAACCCATCTTTCCTTCCTTTTCATGTCTAAATCATTTAAAACATGAACTTTAAACATACTGTTACACATACAAGCAAAAGACTCAGAAACAACAATATATGCTTCAAATGGTGAGTCAAAAATCAGCTTTTACTTGCCTTAAACAAAGCTTTGCGACAGCAACCGATTCCTGCAGAATTCTTCTCCTTAAACAACGCACGAACTTCTCTGAATATATTTTGAAGAACACCTCAAGATTTTTCTGTGCAAAATGATAAAGATCTTACTTTGAAAACAGGTTTTTATATGAAAGGGATTAGTGGCAAGATACTTGTGAAATCAAGCTTGACACACTTATAAAATTTAGAAAAATTCCCTTCATATCATTTTAATTTGTAAAATTCCAAACCTTTTTCAAAAGAAATCATTTGTCTTCCTTAAAATATTTTTCAATCGATTTAAAACCAGCTCGTGCATCGCTCTTTGGAGTCGTCTGCTGGTACCAGCCGCAGCGCGTCTTGCTTTCTAAAATAAATAAATCAGCAAATACAGAACATTTAAAATTGCCAATTTGGCCCATAAAATCAATAAAATGCATAAATGTGGTCCTATAGATATTGGGGCGTTACACCAACACACCCAATACTAATTCAATCTGAAGCTCATACACTCAAATCTGCCTGCATGCAATGCTGATCTCACAAACAGCTTTGACCAATATCCTAGACTGAATACCCGATAATTCATAAGGAATATTTCTCCGATTAAATCCTCATACCAATCAAATCTGCTCAAACATCTTACGAGAATAAATCGGGCTATTTCCTCAAATCTGTTTGTAATACGCCACTAATCACAACCTGTTAATTACAGTCCTCACACTGTTCGAGTCTTACCAACTGCCTCAAAAGGCTCACGGCAGTACAGAGCTCACGCCAGCTCAGCACAGACAAGTCACGCTAGCGCCCACACTGCTTCTCCAGGAGTAACTGGAGTGCTAACCAGCTTGGGGGGACCAGCACCGGGTCTTAAAGCACTCAGCAACCGCTCGTACTTACCAGCTCCGACGAGTCAAGCGACTAGGAGAGACAGTGAACAGTACACACTCCTCGACTTCGTGCTTTCTCCTTCGACCACCTCCGGCCGCGATATCGATAAGAAAATGACGGGTTTGGAAAGTGGTTTCCAGCGGTACCACCCTTGACCTAAGCTGGTCGTCCGAACTCTGGCAAATCGGGAAACAAGGGTACGAATGAACAGTACCCACAAGGGTTTTGGAGAGATAGCTTCTCGAGTACACTGGAGGAGATAGATATTATGGATAAAGAATGACTAAGTAATAGGTCCACGTCCTATATACATACTACCGAGCTCCAGATCTGGTCTACAGTACCTTCCATCAGCTCAGACCTCAGCTGCTCCAGCTTAGGCACTTTTACACACCAGATCACGCGTCCTTCCAGACCACACACTCAGCTCGGGTTGTACTCCTACCACTCACACAGTACCCAGCTCAGCTCACGCTCTCAACAGCTTACACCCTCGCAACTCCTATCATATTACGCACTCCGACCAGCTTATACACACATCTTAGTAGCTTCCACTACAGCTTGCGCACATCCACAGATCATGGCTACAGTGTCCCTTAGACCATCTCTGGCCTCCACGCTATACTTAGCCCAGCGTACAGCTCCACATGCAAATGCTACCAGCTCTCGCATCCAACAGCTCGCATCCCAACAGATCATGCTCCTAGCAGATAACAGCTACCGTGATACCAGATCACGTGTGCACAGTAGCATAGGTTCAACATATTATGCATGCTGTAGCTCACAGCTACTATAGCAGTAACAGATTACAGCCCAGACCAGTTTACGCACTGGTCAGCTCACGCAAGGCAAAAGCTCCTGCGGAACCTGTTCTCCACTATCATCTTCTGCCTAAGCTGTTCTATCCTAGAAGCACAGCTCAATGGTCCTAAAATAGCTACTCCACGACTAACAACTCATATATGTTACACTGACAGCTCGCACCAATGTCACTGCCTAAACTCCACGTCACCCAACTTGGAGGAACTCAGATCAGCTCGCATCCTCTCTGTCAGCTCGGGATGCTCTATTCAGCTATCATCACCCAAAACTGTTCGCAAAGCCCTACAGAAACGGCGTATACCTGGAACTGCTCACGCCTGCTGCTCCCTGCTGCACAATACTTCAAAGTTGTCGACAGCTCACGACCACCACATGGTCCTTATCGGGTAGCTTGCGCCTAATCTGGTCCATATCCAACAGCTCGTGCTTCAATACATCGAATCAGTTCATGAGACCATGCCAGCTTACCTCTTCTATGCTACGCTACGCCTCCCAGAATGGTTTACTTGCAATTTGTTCACCACAAACAGCTCGCAACAGGAATCATTGGAATGTCCATCCATCCAGCTCAGGTGTTCCTCGCAGACTAGCTTGCTCTCAAGCAGCAAAACTCTAAGCTCTGTGAAAAATTTTCCAAGCTTATGCAGGACAAGTTCGAGATGAGCATGATAGGGGAGCTGACATTTTTCCTAGGGCTACAAGTGAACAGCTTGAGGATGGTATCTTTATCAACCAAGAAAAATACACCAAGGAACTTATAAAGAAGTTCGGGATGGAAAATTCTTGGCAGCAGCTACTCCGATGTGTGCCTCCATAAAGCTGGATAAAGATGAAGCTGGAACTGCTGTAGATGTAACATTGTATCGTGGGATGATTGGATCTCTTTTATATCTCACAGCAAGAAGTCTGGACATTATGTTCGCTGTCTGTATGTGTGCGAGGTTCCAAGCTAATCCAAAACAGTCACACTACATTGCTTTTAAGCGTATCTTAAAATATCTTAAGGGCACATAAAACGTGGGTCTTTGGTATCCCAAAGACTCAAGATTTAATTTGATTGGTTATAGTGATGCAGATTACGCAGGTTGTAAGATTGATCGGCATAGCACAAGTGTAACTTGTCAGTTCTTGGGTGATAGATTGATTTCATGGTTCAGAAAGAAACAGATATAAATTGCAACTTCCATAGCTGAGACAGAGTACCTAGCAGCTGGGAGCTGCTGTGCTCAAATTCTATGGATACAACAACAGCTCAGGGACTATGGAGTTGATGCACCAGAAGCACCCATTTTCTATGACAACACAAGTGAAATTTTGATCACTCAGAAGCCAATGTTGCATTCCCAAACCAAGCACATTGATATCAGACATCATTTCATACGAGACCATGTGCTGAAGAAATACGTTCAGGTGGAGCACGTGCCAACAGATCAGCAAGTTGCTGATGTCTTCATGAAGCCTATGCAGGATGCTAAGTTTTCTTATTTTAGATCTTAGGTCTCTTTGATGTGTCTTGAGTGTGTTCTGCACGCATATGTTCAGGGGGAACAAAATAAGTCAAATAGATAATACAAAAGTCCGCTGTTTTTTACCAAGCTGGTCAGCTCTTCGCTGATCTGGTCCAGCTTAGAGATATACACAGTGTGATATTATCACAGTGTTTGAGTTAATTGATTTTGTGCTGGTATATTAAAACAAACGGTTGAGATAAGTTTGCCTTTTCTAATTTTTCAAAATCGGACGGTCATCTTTTCAGAATTTCTAAATAACTTTTAAAAATGATGATGACACGTGTACATCTAAAATCTTTCTCTCTCCTCATTCAAATTAGCTCAAAGTAGTTCTGTTAGGATCAGAAAACAAGCTCGAAAGTTTAGAGGGGGGTGAATGAACTTCTTTGCCAATTTTTCTTCAAAATCAATTTCAAAAGATTTTACAGCTCGCAGCTAACCTCTAAGCCAAGTTACCATCTTGGAGAGTTCTCACTGATTAGTTGTTGTCTTGTGTAATAAAATATTTTATGCGGAACGAACACGATTCGTTCGTACAAATAAACCCTTACTATTACGCTTCAAATCTTTCATGCATTCTAGAATTCTAGCAAGCAATTTAATTCCATTCCTTTGAAATCTTTCGTTTCCTAACCCCTTAATCTACGCAATGGTTGCTTCTCTTCCCATCAATGCTATGCAGGTCAACTTTGAGTCTGTACTCACCATAGAGCACATGGGATGGTGAGAATGTTTAAGTCCCTGGAGGAAACATGGCTTAAGTGATTTTTGGAGGTATCTAGTTATGTTTGATGGGGCTGTGATTGAGTTCTTTGCAAATGTGAAGGTCATCGCTGGCACGATTGTGAGTTTCATGTCCAATCGGAAGATAGGGATTACTAAGTATGTTTTTGTAGAGCCGTTTGGACTTCCAAATGAGGGGATGGTTGGATTTATTGATCTTCCAGCCCAGGTGATGAAGGAGATGAGAATGAGGTTCTCCAGTACTGATGTTCCATTTAGGGCACCAAACAAGAAGAAGAAGATGAAGATTGAGTATAGACTACTGCATGATATCATGCCTAAGGCTCTATGTGCCCAAGCTGTATCATTTGATGTCGTGACCAGTTAGAAGTTTGATATGATGATAGCCGTAAGTTCCGGTTTAAAGGTTAAATGGGCACACTGTCTGTTTCAAACATTGGTGGCTATGGTGCATACACCCAAAAAGCAGTCTCAAGGATTCGCGGTGCAGATGAGTGTTCTGCTGGAGAAGCTGGTGCAAGCAGACCTCGGAGAGTCTATCAAGCTCAATCCGCTAAATGTGTTGAACAACAAGTCTTTTCACACCTATATGAAGAAAAACCAGGTTGTTGTCCCAGATGGTGATTCCAGCAAGAAGACTGGGGATACAGCCGGTACTGAGGGTGGGCAGTCGCGGATGACCAAGACATTGGAGAAGGCAGTGGAGAAAGAATTTGAGAAGAAGAGGAAGAAAGAAAAAGTTGTTTTGATGAAGAAACATATTGTGGCTGGAAGCCAAGCAACTCCAGAGCAGTACACAGCTGGACCAGCTCAGACGAGGACTCGCTCACTTTGTCCAAGCTGGGTGTAGCAAAGAAAAGTGGAGCTGCTCCCAAACGCAAACTTATTGTGGACTCATCCATTTGGTGTCTACTGTGTCTCTCCCTCTGGTACAAATCAAGAAGAAACAGAGGACACAGCGGATGAAGCCGATGAAGAAAAATGTTGTTGACAAGCCAGAATCCAATCTCGGTCCGATTCTTGAAATTCCATCTGAGGCTGAGAATGTTTCTACTTCTGCTGCTCCAGACGGGAATATGGCGACTACTGAATCAATAGAGGAGCAGGAACAGTGTATTGTCAGGTCTACAACGGATCACCCAGCTCAAAAGCCGCTGAATTTGGCTGGTAAGGGTGTATTTTCTCCTATTGAGATTAGAGCAATAAACTGGGTCACGCATTTCTTGCCAAAGATTGACCCATCGTCCAAGGGAAAGAATTGTTGCAACACCTGGACATACCGAACCCAGTAGAGCAGCATTACCTGCTGGTCATACAAGATATAAGGGACAAAGTGGAACCACAAATAAACTTGTTTGACCAATGGTGCAGGTTCCGAACCAGTTATAGGCTGAATAAGGTTGCGTATATGAAGCTCGTGGAAGAGTTTGAAAAGGTTGAAGACATTGCTTTCATGGGCAGAGACAAAGAAGGTCAGTGAGCTGTTCCAGAGAAGGGAGCTCAGTTGGTTTAAGATGGTTGAGCAGCACATGCGCAAAGTTGTAGCTGAGCACTAGAAAAATTTTCACAAGGAAAGACGGTCAGCTAACCGAGATATCATGGTAATTCGTATGTTGGAAGCTGAATTGGCAAAGACCAGGAAGAGTGTAAGTTTGTTTCAAGACAAATCCGGTCTGCCTATCACTTTTAATGAGCGATCTACAGACTGAGTTTCATCCTTAGAGATAACTCTTGGCTTAACCTGGCAAGAATATAAAGCTCAACTTGCGCAGCTCACCAACTCAACACCAGATAAGCAAATGGATCAAGGAAAGGAGCATCAGGCTCCAGAACGTACAGCGGCGAAGAAGCAACCAGCTCAGCAGGAAGATCAGGTCAAGGAAATTGCTCGGGTTGCAAAAAATGTCGAAGAGACTGAAGCCATGAATTCTCAAGAGCATCAGGCTCAAGGGAACGAGCAACATGCTCAAGAGGAGGAGCGTCCGGATCAGGGAGCTGAGCAACTGGCTCATAAGCAGCAGGATCAAGATAGTTCCTCCACCTCTTGTCCAAGTAGTGGTTCTAGTTTTTCTGTACATTTTTTCGCATCCGATTGAAATAATGAGGACCGTCAGGGTCCCTGTCCCTATAGCACATAGAGAAGCAAATAACAACGCAGATAACAAAGAAGGTTTTTCCCAATCTGGTCCGCAGAAAATCGCTTGTTCTGGACCCCAAGAGGATTTTGATACTGGTAAAGAGCTCACATCTCTGAAGGATATTGTATCTTCCCTCGACTCAAAGGTCGATCGGATAAAGGATGATACATTTGTTGCGAAGCATACCACTTTGCAATTCAGGCGACAACTCGAGACCAAGATAGACGGGCTGGAGACTACTCTGGTTTGTCATTTTGCTGATATCCAGCAGAACCTTGCTGGTGATCTTGAGTTACCAGGTTTCTGAAATGATTGAATGTCTGAAAGAGATCCGTGATGCCAAAAAGGGGTAAGGACCGAGCAGTAAAAAGAGACGGTTGTAGTATGACTTAGGGAGGGCACAAATCTCAATTCATGTATATAAGCTGATTTTGTCCAAAATTTGCATTATTAATAAAATATCTTTGTATGCAGAAGTTTTGTCATCACCAAAAAGAGAGAAATTATTGGAGTTAATTTTATAAGTTTTGGTGAAGACAAATAAAAGAGATTAATCAGCTCAGAAATACAAGATCAAGATGGAGCTTACAGCGTTGATTAGAGAAACCAGATCGGAGATAAACTAGACAGAGCTAAGCTGGTTAAAGTCAAACCAGCTCAAAGACTTAGAGACTAGAGGAAAGCTGGTTAAGGACAAACTAGCTCAGGCAGTTTAGTTAAGCTGGTTCGAAGGAACAAAAACAGATTGAAATTATATTAGTTTCGAATAGAAGATAATCCTATCAGAACAACTAGAACGGTTTGTTTGGAACAGTTGAGAAAACAGCTCAGAGCGCAAAGAGGTGGAACAGACCAGCTGGGAGACCAGTGTTGACAAACCAGCTCGGAGCAGAGTTGTTCTACATACACTATCTTGTTACAGATGTAAGTGAAAAATTTTTTATCTGGTTTAGAACAGAACGAAGACAAGGATAGACTGGTTTTTGACCAGATTGGAAATGATTAGATTAAACCAGATTAGAAGAGCAGTTCAACATACAGAAACTTGATCGTGAAACCAGTTAAGTAAGGACAACTTAGCAAAATGAATTTCAGAATACTTCGAGTTCTCGTACTGATTGATGTGAAATGTTTGACCTCTTGGTATTAATTTGTAGTCGTTGGAACTACTTTAAGCTATTTCCAGATATACAGAGTTTTGGTTTAAACTGAAGACGGCGCAGAGTATGCTAAAAGAGGAAATGCATTTAATTAGGATGTACGTAATAGTACAAGCATTTAAGATGCCGTATTCTTCACAATTTGGATACACACGACGTGTCTACAGGTAATATTTTTACCTTTTTGTTCAAAGGGTACAAATAGAGAGCAGATCAGTTGTGAAAAAGCTCTCGAATTATTGCTGCAACAACGAACCTACGTACTTTCAAGCTTTCATAAGCAAAACAAAATTCATCTTCTTGAACAAGCTCACAGCTAGTGACACATACATATAGACTGATTCATCAATTTTGTGTCAAAAAATTTTGTAAACACACTCTGTAGTGTTGCGTTCTTAATGTAAAATCATAACAGAGAGAGTTGAGAGCTAGAATATCAAAACAGCTTAGAGCTGTATCCATTGTATTTGCGAACCAGATCGTGGGTCTGTGTTTGTTGATTGATGAGTGCTAGGAGTTCTTGCTGCTGTCTGTTGGATCGGGTTTGTACAAGGCATTGTATAAATCAAATCTTCTAGTGGAAATCCTTTCCATTGAGGAAAAACGGGGAGACATAGGAGATTTAACTCCGAACTTCTGGAAACAAACTCTCGACTCTTATCTTTTTGCACTTAACAGTTCACTTTGAATCGTATTCGTTCCACATAAGATATTTTATTAAACAAGACAACAGCTAATCACTGAGAAATCTCCATCCTCTCCGCTTCATTGCTAGGAGACATTTTAGAGGTTAACTTGAAATTATTAGGAAGAGGGGTTGAGATTGGCTGACAATCTTGCATGTTGAAGTGTTTCAAGACTTTCTTCAAATAATTTGTCAATAAAATCAACATATTTCTGTTAATTTTGTTTTGATAAACTTGCATCCCTAGAAACTTGTTTGCTAGTCCTAATTCCTTCATATCAAATTCTCTAACCAATTGTGTCTTCAATTCTTGGACTCGATCTTTATTGGGGCCTGATACCAACATGTCGTCCACATACAACAGCAAACTGATATAATTATTTTAATCAGACCTCTTGAAATATGTGCAATGGTCTTCACTATGTCTGTTATATCCAATGCTCATAATATATGAATCAAATCTCTTGTACCAACACATTGGCGCCTGTTTGAGACCTTCCAGAGATTTCTTCAACCTTCAAAACAATTTCTCTTTGCCTTTTTGAGAAAAACCTTCTGACAGGAGCATATAGATTTCTTCTTCAAAATCTCCATGAAGAAAAGCCATTTTCACACCTAGCTGTTCTAGATGTAGGTCAAACACCGCACACAATGCTAACACGACTCTTAATGTATTGAGCCAAATTATAGGAGAAAATATCTCGTTGAAGTCAATACCTTCTTTTTTAGCACACCCTTTCACCACTAATCTGGCACGATACCGATCCACTTGGTTATTTCCATCAAGATTGAACTTATATACTGATGGCTTACCCTCGTGCTAGAGTAACAAGATCCTAAGTTTTACTCCTATCTAAAGCCTCCAATTCTTCTTGCATTGCTGTCATCCACGAGAAAACATCCGAGCTTCAAGTGGACTCTTGGAATCTCGATGGCTCACCATCCTCTGTTAGTATAAAATATGCAATATTGACATAATCTTAAAGTCAACTTGGTGGTATTCTCTCTCGAGTTGACTTACTCACTTTGGAAACTTCTGACTCAACGGGTTCTTGTTCTTCTTGCTCTGGTACCACTTCCCAATAAATTAGATATTTGTCTGTCTTGTTTTCCACCTGAATTATAGTAGTTTCTGATTGTACACATTTTTCTCCCTTCATTTTATATTTCTCGAAGATAACATCCATACTGATGATAAGCTTATGGACTTTAGGATCCACAAGCAAAACCCCTTTACTCGATCAACATCGCCCAATAAGATACATTTTATGGATTTTTAGAATCAAACTTTGATCTTTCTTGTTCGTTATACAAAACGTACACATATGCACCCGAGAATAGTCTGCTAGCTTTCCAGTCCATACATTCATTGGAGTTTTTAAATCAATCACTACTGATGGAGATCGACTGATAACATAACTAGCATTTTTTACTGCTTCTTCCCAGAATGCTTGGCCTGGCCGCATTATTCACCATAGCTCTCGTTCTATCCAACAAGGTTCAGTTTATCCGCTCTGTCACTCCATTTTTTTAGGTTTATAAGCAGTTTTGAATTGCATTTTGATGCCCTCATGTTTGTAAAATGCATCAAACTTATCACTGGTATATTCTCCTCCATTGACAGTTCTCAAACACTTGATTTTTTTTCCAGAATCAAGTACAACACGTGCTTTGAATACTTTGAAGAGTTCCAAAACATCTTATTTCTTCTTGATTGGATACACCAAACATCTTCTATATCTCTCTCCTCCTATGGATACGATGCATAATTGACAAACATATGAATGAATCGGGTCCAATGTGCTTTTACTTTTGGCAATAGAAGTTCCAAACTTCAATCTATGTTATTTACTGGTAACACAAGGCTCATAAAGAGTAAGGTCACTTTTGTGAGTCTCGAAAACAGCTTCCGTTCAAAGAGAATTTTTAATCTCCGTTCTTACGTATTCCTGAGATTTCTATGCCATAAGACTGATAATTATTCTCCCGAACCACTTGATGTAATAGCCAGTTCCGCTTCTTTATGTGTTTCCCCAAAATAGCATACAGAATTGTCGTAACCTTTTCCGCATGTATCACCACAAGAGCGGATTTCATGATTTTCATGATCCCATCCTCGATACCACTTTACATAAAAAAAATCATCCAATTGTCCCAATGACAACAGATTCTTTGTCAGGCCTTCATATAGCACCTCCTGTATTATTCGAATTTTAACGCCCATAAATCCGTAAATACACAAATATAAAGTTTATAGTTTCGAGAGATCTATTTGTAATTATCCTCGTCTAATAAGCTTTTGTTTGTGCTGATTCAGTTTCAGCTTAGGAGAAGCGGTTTACGAGAGTTGTCCGGTCGAACAAGACAAGAGCGGTTCACCTCTAAATTGAATTTTTACCTAATCTGTTCGGTCCAAAATTTAGTTTTAAAAATGGAGTAGCACTTTTAACACTTTTAAAAGAATACTGTTTGCTCAACATGCCAACAAGTTAAGGCAGAACACCAAAGATCAGTAGGAATGTTAAAACCTCTTCCCATACCAGAATGGAAATGGGAGAACATTGCTATGGACTTCACAGTAGTTCTACCAAGAATATTACATGGGTTCAATTCCATTAGGGTTATAGTGGATAGGTTAACCAAGTTAGCTCATTTCTTACCAGTTAAGACGAATTACGATCTGAACAAGTACGCAGAGCTGTATATCAAGGAAATAGTGCGACTTCATGGTATTGTTAGAGTAGTTGCCCAACTAGGCAACTTGTGGCGTGTGGGTTTTATTGACTCTTGTGTATGACGATCTTTATTTATGAAATACGCATTTCTTTTATGTCATTCTTTATTTTCATTATGTTATAATGTTAACAATTGCATTGGATAAAGACCTAGAATGCACCATATTGTATGTTAAATGTGAAGTGGATATGATGGCTATCATGAAACACATCTAATAGTCATTGTGTATTCTGAACTCGTTCCTAGTCTATTGGGCCGTCAAAATGAGGATAAGGCCGCCCGAGCTTAAGACTAGCATCTGCGATGTGAAGTACCATGTTTCATTGGTAGGGAACATTGTGATGTTCTGAGCATGCAGATGGATAGTGACCTGGTGATCTATCGAACTACCCTCGTTCGGACTTTCCAAGTGGTTACCATTTATCGAGTGGATAAGTTCGAGGTCTTGGTTGTACTGATTAGTCCTCACTACTCAAAACATCATTGAGACTATCCATGATAGGTGCCTCACTTTGACCCGTTTACCGACTCAGTTGGGGTCATTAGGTGGCGGGATTGGGTGAGGACCCGATGCATGTAGGAGTCGATGCTTCGTTGTCGAGGATTCACCACTCGCTTTTATGTGTGGATATCATATGCTATCTGAGGAGATAATAGTGTGATAAATCTCTGGCCAGAGTACTAGATGTGTTTTAGGTAAATGGGTTTACCTAGTAACACACGCGATGTCACTATTTGTTCTCCGAGATGTATGCATAGTTATTAGATCTCTAGAGACTCTCGATGTACCAATGGTCGTTGATCTGATCGGGATATATAAGTTGAATGGACCATACTGTATGCTAACCACGACTCATATGCTATCTGAGGAGATAATAGTGTGATAAATCTCTGGCCAGAGTACTAGATGTGTTTTAGGTAAATGGGTTTACCTAGTAACACACGCGATGTCACTATTTGTTCTCCGAGATGTATGCATAGTTATTAGATCTCTAGAGACTCTCGATGTACCAATGGTCGTTGATCTGATCGGGATATATAAGTTGAATGGACCATACTGTATGCTAACCACGACCAAATGGTTCTTGCAGGCACTATCAGTGATACCTAAGGGATCTTGGGGCGATGTTGCTAGGCGCTTTACCATGATCCGATGGGTCAGTCCGAAATTGTGATTTCG
>KV006926.1:90145-102224 GCA_001598015.1 Dorcoceras hygrometricum
CCAAATGTTCATATGGACCTGGACCTGACCCAGGCCCATTGGGCCGGTCCAAGCCCATCACTAGTCTACATATGCATGGCCTAGGGTTGATGTATGACACACTAAACAACACAAAACCCTAGCCTCTAAGCGCCGCCCACCCCTCTCCTCCACGCCTCTCTCGGCCGCCGCCGCCGCCGCCGCTTGCCGTGATCGGACTTGTTCCGATCACCTTGTCGTGGAGATTCCGTCCGTGTCAAATTCGTCAGCTCTTCTAGTGCAGACTGACGAAGGCGTCCTGTTTCCAGTCGTGGACCGGATTAGGAGATCTACCACCGCCAACCTTGAAGTGCCAGTTTCCCTGTGAATCTAGTCGGAGCCAGGCGCCTAGACGCCAGCAAGGTAACCTTCATTAAAACATCCGATGTATGTTTTAGTGCTTTATTTGTTATGTTTTGAACATTTCCAGGGTAATTTTGAAACTTCTGCTGCGTCCCCGGGAATGGGATCCAGTTCCGCCACTGCGCCAACAGGTATTCCAGTATCAACCATATCGGATAGAGATCCTAGATTCAACTCTATGTTGTGGAAAATTTTACATCGATATTTTGGAACCAAACTAAAGTTTAGCACAACTTTCTATCCCCAAACTTATGTCCAATCTGAAAGGGTAATCCAGACACTGGAGGATTTAGTTCGTGTGTATACCACTAATTTCGCAGAGAGCTGGGATTCCAAGATACCCTTAGTTGAATTCATGTACAACAATAGTTACCAGGATTCAATGGAAATGGCCCCTTATGAAGCGCTATATGGAAGAAAGTGTTGATCGCCTATTCATTGGGATGATGTAGGTGAAATAGTCAATATAGGACCAGAAATGGTGAAACAAAATGTTGTAGACATTAGTGAGATATGTGAATGTATGAGGACAACACAAAGTTGACAGGAGAGCTATGCTGATAGTCGTCATTGAGATCTGAATTTTGATGCCGAAGACCATGTATTTCTAAAGGTAGAACATATGGAAGGGGTAATGAGATTTGGAAGGAAAGGTAAGCTGAGTCTGAGATTCATTGGTCCATTTGAGATCTTAGAAATAGTTGGGATGCTACCTTATCGATTAGCTCTACCTCCACACTTATCAGCAGTGCATAATGTGTTTCACGTAACAGCTTTGAGGAAGTATATTCCTAATCCATCTCATGTGCTGAGTTACGAGCCGATGCAGCTCATCTAATCTAACTTATGAAGAAGAGCCGATGAAGATTCTTCTTAGAGAGGTCAGAAGACTAAGGAATCAAAGTATTCCAATGGTCATACAATGGGTGAATGACACAGAAAGAGAAGAAGCCTGGGAGCTTGAAGCTAATATGCGTATTCGCTACCCACCTTTGTATAGTGAGTAAATTTTGAGTATGAAATTTCTTTAAGGGGGTAGAGTTGTAACGACCATAAATCCAAAAATACAAAAATATAAAGTTTATAGTTTCTAGGGATCCATTTGTAATTCTCCTCGTTTAATCAGCTTTCATTTGTGTTGATTCAATTTTAGCTTACGAGAGCTATGCGGTATAACAAGACAAGCGTGGTTCACCTCTAAACTGAATTTTTACCTAATTTGTTCGGTCCAAATTTTAGTTATAAAATGGAGTAGCACTTTTAATTAGATGTAGCACTTTTAAAAGAGTATTGTTTGCTCAAAATATCTTTGAAAAGTTTTGTATAAATACTTGCAAACACCACGATTCATAGTAGTTCACAAACCTTCACTTAAAGGAAAAAAAAATTAAGCAGTGGTGCTCTCTGAGAAAATAAACCGACCGAAACTTTAAATTTTTCAAAGTAACCGATCGTTCTTGTGAGCTATTCAAAGCAGATAAATCTCTGTCAATCGTTGTACGTTGTTTAAGGCAAATAACTTTTGTTTCTTGCTGCACTTCTGAATACATATATTGATTCTTCTTGCATGTTTGAGTTAGTTTTAAAGTTTTGAGAAATGTTTTGAAGATTTTCAAACATAGAGATTATTTCTTGATAAATTATTGGTTTGGTAGAGTTTGTTTTCAGAAAGGGTTACTAGGAGAAAGTTTCACAAAAGTTTGTGTTAGTTTTCTCTCGAAATTTCTGGTATGTACGAAATTAGCTTCAAAGTACATTTTTTTGGATGTTTCCAGTAGATATTTCGTGCTGGATATCTAAGAATGAGGTTCTGAGCTGATAGGCAAAGTTGGTATAGTTAGAACTCTGTTCTGATATGATAATCTTAGCTAATCTGTTCGAACTTATCCAAGCTGATATCCGTACTATGTTGTTATTCTAATATGATATAGTTCGTTCGATGATTTCAGTTCGTAATTTGATTTCCATACTGTTCCAGTTTACACTTGTGATCTGTTTATTTTCCCAAGATGATCTTAAGTTTGTGATCCGATTTCATTGTCTAAGTTGAGTTGACTTTGTTTGACCATCGTAATCCAGTCTGCTCGTGTTAGAGTTAATTTAAGAAGTTTTGGTGAAGACAAATAAAAGAGATTAATCAGGTTAAAGGTACAAGATTTGGACGCAGCTTACAACATTGATCAAAGAAACCAGATTGGAGTTGAGTCACGCTGTTAAGGACAAATCAGCTCGGGATAGTTATTTATGCTGGTTGAGGACAAATCAGCTAAGTATTCAGTTACACTTGTCAAATAACAAACCAGCTAAGGTAATTCAGTAAAGTGGTCAGAGATGATCAGCTGGTTAAGGACAAACCAGTTCAAGAAACTCAAGCTCAAAAAAGTGGAAACAGAGTGAAACTACATCAGTTCAGAAGAGCAGAAAAACAATGGTTTTGGAATAGTTGAGAGAACAGCTCGAAGCGTATAACAGACCAGCTGGAAGACTAGTTGAATAAACCAGCTCGAAGTAAGGTTGTTATATATATGTTATCTGGTTACAGAGGAAAGTGTACAATGATTTCTATTTGGGTCAATACAGAACAAAGACAAGAGCAGATCAGTTCAAAGCAGATTGAATTTTGATCAGAATAAAACCAGATCAGAAAAGTAGTTCGACGTATAGCGACCAGATCGAATAACCAGCTAAGTTAAGACAATTTAGCAAATTGAATTTCAGAATGTTTGAGGCTATGTACATTTTTATGAGACATTTTACTTCTCTACAATGATTTGTAGTCGTTGGAACTACTTTCAGCTAACTCCTGATTTACAGAGATCTGATTCAGACTGGAGACGGCACAGAGTTGCTAAAATGGGAAATGCATTTAATGGCAATGTACGAACATCGTACAAGCATTTATGTCATCGCAGTAATTTCAATTTGGATTCATTCGACGTATCTACTAGTAACATTTATTACCTTTGTATCCAAAGAATATAAATAGAAGATCAGATCAACTGTGAGAAGGTTATCACGAGCCTACAAGCCTTCACAAGCAAAAGCAGAGTTCATCTTATTTAACCAGCTCACAACTAGTGACACATACACACTTATTGTTTATTCGATTCTCTGTGTCACACAAATATCTGTACACACACCGTTGTGTTAAGCCATCACTGTAAATCATAAACAGAGAGTGTAGAGTGATAGATTTTCACAACCAGCTCAGTGTTGTGTTCATTGTATTTGCAAACCAGTGTTTAGTGCTAGGAGTTCTTGCAGCTGCTGATTGTCGGATCGAGTTTGTACAAAGGGTTCTATAAAAGAAATCTTCTAGTGAAAATCATTCCCGTTGAGAAATAAGGGAAGACGTAGGAGATTCAGCTCCGAACTTCCAGAAACAAATCTCTTGATCTCTTATCTTTTACATTCACGCACTTAACTGTTCACTGTTGAATTGTGTTTTTTTCGCATAAATAAACTTATTACACGATCTAACAACAATCACTGAGAACCCTCCAAGCTGGTAACTCGGCTTAGAGGTTTTTTTCGAGTAGTAAAATCTTTTGGAACCAGTTTCAAACAAAATTAGCAAAGGAGTTCATTCACCCCCCTGAACTCCCGATCTTGTTTTTCGATCCTAACAAGTGGTATCAGAACTCAGATTCTCAGTTTTGAACAGTTTGTTCATTTATATCCGTTAAATATGTCAATTTCTCACAAAAAGATTCCTATGTTTTTCAAGGAGGAATACGACGTCTGGAAGATCCGGATGCAGGCGCACCTAGCAGCACAAGATGATGACATGTTGTTCGTAATAACTGACGCGCTCATAAGATAATGAAGATGAACATAGTTGTGGCTATAACTGCAGGTGCAACTCAGTGGATAGAGAAACCCAGATTGGAGTGGACCTTTGAGGATAAGAAGAAAGCCAATCTGGATAATGTCGCCAAGGATAGCTTATACAAGACGCTAGAAAATAATATGTTTAGAAAAATCCAGACGTGCACAACTGCGAAAGAAATCTGGGAGAAGATGAACCAGATATGTGCAGCAACGAAGAAAAAAAATAAAACAAGTTAACCGTGGCCCTGAAAAAGTTTGTTGATCAAAATGAGCCGAAGAGACCATGGCAGAATTTGATGAACGGTTTAGCTCATTAGTGATTGAGCTAACCAGATTGGGCAAAAATTATAGCAACATGGAGCTAGCCCTGAAAGTAATGCATGCAATGCATGTGCAGCAACGAAGAAAAAAAATAAAACAAGTTAACCGTGGCCCTGAAAAAGTTTGTTGATCAAAATGAGCCGAAGAGACCATGGCAGAATTTGATGAACGGTTTAGCTCATTAGTGATTGAGCTAACCAGATTGGGCAAAAATTATAGCAACATGGAGCTAGCCCTGAAAGTAATGCATGCAATGCCCAAGGAGTGGGATGTCAAGACGATGGCTATGAGGGAGTCCAAGGACTTGAAAAAAATGGAGTTGCACGATCTATTCCCCAATCTGAAAGCATATGAGTTTGAGTTGGAGACAAGAGCGGAATCTGAGCCCTCAACTTCCCAACCAACCAGAGCACTTGCTGCTACAACTCCTGAACAGAGTCTTTCAGGTCCCGTGCTAATTACTCAAGATAATAGCACAATTAAGCACATAATCACGGAAGCGTAAAAATCGGGCTTAAAAATTTTCGAAAAAATTTAGGCCCGAACTTAAAATCATACATTCAAAATATTCATAATCAAAATATGAGTTGACTCAAACTCATATAAAACAGGTAACACAACTATCAATTCAAATACAGATCCCCAAAATACATATGACACGGGGCATCCCCCGGGTTTGATACATAAATAAAATAACTGGGACTCAATGGAACGGGGATCGACCAGCTGAACCTCCACTCTGTCCAGCTTGGTTACCTGAAGATCCTGCAAATGGGTAACGCAGACCCAAACAACACAAAAGCAGAAAAACAGATACGAGGTCAAGCCTCAGTACGAAGAGCTAATCCAAACAGCTAACCATGCAACATGCTATAATCAATGCTATGAAATGCATGAGGGCTATCAAAGATCGGATAGCTAGACCAGTGTATAAACTGGCAATCATATCAATCGAGCCTCTATACCATGCACATCAAGTCAGCCGGTGGAAATCATCGGTCCGTGATCTTCAAGACCCGTCATCCCATCACAGCTCGGTGGTCTTCAGACACGACAAGTCAGTCGGTCACCACTCCGATGATAGCGTTGGACTTTTCAGGCACGACAAGTCAGTCGGCCAGTCACAACGTGGCTCTCAATCAGGTCATCAATCAATCTGTCAGGCTCAATTTGTATGCATGAATGCCAATCAATAATCGATGTCAATGCATACCATTCAGTACGTGAAAACAGAATGAAATATTCAATCAATTCAACAAACTGTTACATGTAATTTCACATAATCATATCAACAGTCATCATAACATCGCTCATAGCCATGTTCACGCTCAAAGCTGTTAAATCTGCTCAATTCGTACCTTCAACAGCTGATTCTACCTCAACAGATTCTTACAAAGGCACGGTACCACAACTGAAGCAACTCAGCTTCTTCCTGCTTTCGAAAGTTCCAGCAGATACCTCATGCGAACTCAAATCTGTCACAGGGCCTCACATATAAACTTAATTCTTGTTCAATTCTAAACTTTTAATCATCATAGGCTACGGTCAGAACCTTGCTCTAATTCTACAAGTCTACCGAAGCTAGAAACAACAAGAAATGCTCACCCAGAAACTCAAACCAGCAGAAGAACCAACGAACTTCTCTGTACCAGGACACAGCAACTTCGAACTTCTTCTCCAACGTTGATTCAGGGCTTCAAATGGGTAGCAATCGAAAGAGCAACTCTCAAGAAATCCAGCGCCACCAAAATCACTCAAATCATCGGCAGAGAACGGCGGCAATTGACGGAAATAGGTCACGGTGAACAGTAGCTAATCGAGGGTTTGGGAAAGGAGATAAGAAATATCGGGTCCAGAATATTTCTAAGTGTCGATCAACACTTCTAATATATAACCCTTAAATCCCACAACTGCTGATCACAAAATATCCAATCGACGTGAACATTAGATATCTTACAGCAGATACCATCTTACTCTTTCGATAAAACCAGCAGCAGCAACCAACCGTTGCATTCTCAAAAGTACATCAAAACGACACCGTTCCAACTAACTCAAACGACGTCGCAGAGCTTCACCAGCTGACAACAGATACCTATGAAACAAACCATCGACTGGTCGCGTTAAATAATTCAAAACGACATCGCAAAGGATACGTCACCCTATCTGCTAACAGCTGGGTAAACACACCAGCGACTGGATCACGCGAAACCAAATCAAAACGACGACGCGTCAACTAATTCAAACGACGCCGTAATGGTTACGTAAGCATTGCTGCCAACAGCTGGTCACCCAGTCGCAATACTCAAAACACAACGTTTTCAACTTATTCAAACGACGTCGCTTCTCATCATTCTCGTATTTGCACGCCTGCTGCCAGCAGCAACCATTCTAAGCGCAACTACTGCCAGCAGATAACAATGCATCATGCCTACGTCATCTATTCTGATTCGAAATCCACCAGACAAGAGCTACAGTAACATTGATCCGCGTTGACTTTTGCTACAGGAACTTACTGCTGACAGACTTTAACAAAATTCGCTACGTCTGATTTCTAATACTTAGAGAATTTCAACAACGCAAAATCCTCAAAATTCACGTGGCTAATCCCAATCAACAAAATTAACCACTAATCTAAATCTGATTCCTCACATTCTCCCCATATTAAGAGATTTCGTCCTAGAAATCAAGGCAAACTCAGGGAAAAATCAATCAAACAATCAGCATACGAAACAGAAATTCATCTAATTCAAACCCAAGAGTTCAAGATAACTGGGAAATCAAACAACAACAATTTGGGAAGAACATAACAGAAACCAAAATCTAATACAATATCTACTCGAACAGATGCGGCCACTCGCGCTGCATCTTCTATTCTGGTTCCCAAGTGTTAGAGTAGATGCCCAAGTAGCCAACTTGTGGCGTGTGGGTTTTATTGACTCTTTGTATAACGATCTTTATTTATGAAATTCGTATTTCTTTATGGAATTCTTTATCTTCATTATTGATTTGTTATGTTAACAATTGTGTTGGATAAAGACCTAGAATGCACCATAGTGTATATTAGATATGATAGTGGATATGATGGCTATCATGAAACACATCTAATAGTCACTGTGTATTCTGAACCCGTTCATAGTCGATTGGGCCGTCAAAATGAGGATAAGGCCGCCCAAGCTCGAGACTAGCATCTGCGATGCGAAGTACCACGCTTCATTGGTAGGGAACATTGTGATGTTCTGAGCATGCAGATGGATAGTGACCTGGTGATCTATCGAACTACCCTCATTCGGACTTTTCAAGTGGTTACCATTTGTCGAGTGGATAAGTCCGAGGTCTTGGTTGTACTGATACTACTCGAAACGTCATTGAGACTCTACATGATAGGTGCCTCACTTTTACCCGTTTACCGACTCAGTTGGGATCATTAGGTGGCGGGATTGGGTGAGGTCCCGATGCATGTAGGAGTCGATGCCTCGTTGTCGAGAATTCATCGCTCGCCCGTGTGCATGGATACCCTATGCTATCTGAGGAGATAATAGTGTGATAAATCTTTGGCCAGAGTACTAGATGTGTTTTAAGTAAATGGGTTTACCTAGTAACACACGCGATGTCACTATTTGATCTCCGAGATGTATGCATAGTTATTGGATCTCTATCGACTCTCGATTTACCAATGGTTGTTGATCTGATCGGGAAATATGTGTTGAAAGGACCGTACTGTACGCTAACCATGACCAACTGATTCTTGCAGGAACTATCAGTGATACCTAGAGGATCATGGGGCGATGTTGCTAGGCGCTTTACCATGATCCTATGGATCAGTCCGAAAATGTGATTTCGGAGTCGCAATGGTTGTGAGCACACGGCTAGCTGTATCCCTGAACCATTGAGGGTCACACAAGTATTGGCTTTATGATTCTCGCATGGAAATTGAGCTCAATGTGTTGAGCATGGGAGGAGGAATTTAGGGAGTGCGACTTCCTAAAAGTCAACAGGGGTCAAATTGCAATTTCCCTAAAGTTTGGGCTAGTTTGACTATCCTTGAAACTTGGAGGGGCTAAACTGCAATTTTGGACTAGGTGGTCTGAAAAAAATTTTTCGCATCATAATACTCAGTTTTGGAAACTGTGTAGATCGGTCCGATCTGATATACAATCGGAATTATGATGAAGTCATGGTGATGGAAATGAAATGAATGTTCATACGGGACTGTTTCCCGGGGGCGCAGCGGAAATCAAAATTTGCCCCGAGAAACGTTCAATACGTTCAAATCAATTCAATAAACATTCATAGGGCGTTTATTGAATCGTTACCTTGCTGGCGTCTAGGCGCCTGGCTCCGACCAGTTTCACGAGGAAACCGGCACTTCAAACGGTAGGCGGCGGTAGATCGTCAATCAGGTCCACGACCAGAAACAATCTTCCTCCGTCAATCTGCACTATAAGATATGATGGATTTTTTCCACGGACGGAATCACCTCGAAAAGCTGATCGGAACAAGTCCGACCACCCTATGGACGACGGCGAAGCGGCGGCGCTACGGCGGAGGAGCGGTGGCCGTGAGGTGGAGGAGAGGAGGGGCGGACGATTCTATGCTTTGGAGGCTAGGGTTTGTCTAATGTGTCTTATGATTAAGCCCTAAACCAACTTAACTTAATAAAGATGGTAGATGGGCTTGAACCGGCCCAATGAACTTGAGTCATACCCAGTTCCATATGAACATTCGGTTCATTTAAATCACTGCGGTTTCATCATAACTCCGATCGAAGATCAGATCGGACCGATCGACTCAGTTTCAAAAACTGAACGTTATGATGTGAAAAACAAATTTTCAGATTACCTAGTCCAAAATGACAGTTTTGCCCATAAACAGTGGAAATCGCAATTTCACCCCTGTTGACTTTTAGGAAGTCGCACTCCCTAAAATCTTCTTCCTACGCTCAACACATTGAGCTCAGTTTCCGTGCGGGAATCATGAATCCAGTACTTGTGTGACCCTCAATGGTTCAGGGATACAGCTAGCCGTGGGCCCACACCATTGTGGCTCCAAAATCACAATTTCGGACTTGCCCAACGGATCATGGTAAAGCGCCTAGCAACATCGCCCCATGATCCCCTAGGTATCACTGATAGTGCCTGCAAGAACCAGTTGGTCGTGGTTAGCGTACAGTACGGTCCTTTCAACACATATATCCCGATCAGATCAACGATCATTGGTAAATCGAGAGTCGCTAGAGATCCGATAGCTATGCATACATCTTGGAGATCGAATAGTGACATCACGAGTGCAACTAGGTAAACACATTTACCTAAAACACTTCTAGTACAATCCTACATGCATCGGGACCTCACCCAATCCCGCCACCTAATGACCCCAAGTGAGTCGGTAAATGAGTCAAAGTGAGGCGCCTATCATGTAGAGTCTCAATGACGTTTCGAGTAGTGAGGACTAATCAGTACAACCAAGACCTCGGACTTATCCACTCGACAAATGGTAACCACTTGGAAAGTCCGAACGAGGGTAGTTCGATAGATCATCAGGTCACTATCCATCTGCATGCTCAGAACATCACAATGTTCCCTACCAATGAAACATGGTACTTAGCATCACAGATGCTAGTCTCAAGCTCGGGCGGCCTTATCCTCATTTTGACGGCCCAATCGACTAGGAACGAATTCAGAATACACAGTGACTATTAGATGTGTTTCATGATAGCCATCATATCCACTATCACATCTAACATACATTATGGTGTGTTCTAGGTCTTTGTCCAACACAATTGTTAACATCATATAACATAATGAAAATAAAGAATTCCATAAAGAAATGCGAATAACATATATAAAGATTGTCATATACAAGAGTCAATAAAACCCACACGCCACAAGTTGGCTAGTTGGGCATCTACTCTAACAATCTCCCACTTTCCCTATAGCCAACTAATCATCAGACGCAGTCCCATTGTTTCGTGATGTTTTTCAAGCAACGGTCCTAGCAAGGGCTTTGTAAGTGGATCAGTAATGTTGTCTGTAGACGCGACTCTCTCAACTGCTATGTCACCTCTAGCCACAATATCACGGATTATGTGGTATTTCCTCAGTATATGTTTGGATCTTTGGTGAGACCTAGGTTCCTTTTCTTGCGCAACGACACCCGTGTTGTCGCAGTACACCGGGACTGGACCAAATCCATCAGGGATGACGCCCAACTCTTGGAAGAAATTCCTTATCCAAACCGCCTCCTTAGCAGCAGCTGATGCTGCAATGTACTCAGCCTCAGTGGTTGAATCCGCGATGGTGTCTTGCTTGGAACTCTTCCAAGAGACAGCACCACCATTGAGCATGAATACAAATCCAGAGGTAGACTTCGAATCATCCACGTCGCATTGGAAGCTAGAATCAGTATAGCCTTCCAATTTTAGTTCACCACCCCCATAGACCATGAACATATTCTTAGTCCTTCGCAAGTACTTAAGAATATCCTTCACAGCCTTCCAATGCAATTGGCCGGGGTTGGCCTGGTAGCGGCTCGTGACACTCAGAGCATATGCGACATCCGGTCTAGTTGAGATCATGCCATACATAATGCTACCTATTGCCGAGGTATATGGCACATGTGCCATACTCTCTATCTCCTCATCAGTCTTTGTACAAATAGACTTAGATAGAGTTACCCCGTGATACATAGGTAGGTGTCCTCTCTTGGACTCTTCCATAGAGAACCGCTTAAGTATGGTATCGATGTAGGTATCTTGGCTGAGTCCGAGCATCCGTTTCGATCTATCCCGATAGATCTGTATTCCAAGAATATAGGATGCTTCACCCATGTCCTTCATCAAAAATCTACTAGACAACCAGACTTTAGTTGACTGCAGCATTCCTACATCATTCCCAATGAGTAGAATATCATCAACATAAAGTACAAGGAATGTCACAGCGCTTTTAACTACCTTCTTATATACACATGGCTCCTCGGTATTCTTGATGAAACCAAATTCCTTAATTGTTTCATCGAATCTCAGGTTCCAACTCCTCGATGCTTGTTTGAGACCGTAGATCGATCTCTGAAGTTTGCATACCTTATGCTCACTTCCTACAGATGTGAAACCCTCTGGCTGCGTCATAAAGATCTCTTCCTTAATGTTTCCATTAAGGAACGCAGTTTTCACATTCATTTGCCATATCTCATAGTCGTACCATGCGGCTATGGCTAATAAGATTCTAATTGACTTGAACATAGCGACTGGTGAAAAAGTTTCATCATAGACAACACCTTGCCTTTGAGTGTAACCTTTCACGACCAGTCGTGCCTTGTAGGTCAATACCTTACCATCAGGCCCAAGTTTCCTCTTGTATATCCATTTACACCCAATAGGAACAATTCCTCCGGGAGGATTAATGAGAGTCCAAACTTGGTTTGCATGCATTGAGTCAATCTCAGACTGCATTGCTTCAAGCCACAAATTAGAATCAGCATCGGAAATTGCCTCCTTGAAAGTCCTTGGATCACATCCAACAACTTGATCACCTTGATCATATTCAAGGAG